>CAJDSM010019944.1:2500-11096 GCA_903981925.1 Ostrea lurida
CAATACCATCGTTAAAATTCAACTTCAATTGGCGATCCGCCTCCATTATGAATTTCAAACTTCAGGTGCACATTTTTTTGGATTTTGCATGTATAAAATTCCAACCAGATGAACGTCCAGAGGATCTGTATCAGCGCATAGTTGCCTTTATCGAAGACAATTTGATACAACCTGAGTCTGGCATTTCCCACCATGGTCAAGCCGTACAGGAGGAGGAAGAACTCACTCCCATGTTAGAAAATGTTGCGTTTTTTACCTGGCTGAAATTGATTCATGATGACTTGCCAAAACTTGTCAAACAGCGCTATGGAACCGAGCTTCGCTCAAGGACACTCACTTCTATTCGCCCGGAAATATCTCAAGCCCTTAACACGTGTAAATTGACGAAACTTCAATCTTCTGAAGATGCTAGTGTAATGCGTACCATCACCAACACATACACTAAAACAAGATTACGCCGAGGTAACATTAAATCGCTCTCCATCTTGTCCGAATATGCAAAGCCGCAGGACGACCAAATAAACATTTCCTGAAAGTGCCAATACCTACCTTCTGAAGACAAGAGTACCTCATGCAAAGCCAGACAAGTCTCTGAGGTATATGACATTTCCATTGACTCCGACGAGGATGATAACAGCAGACACAACCCTAACTCTCAATCTTAGTTAACATTTCCTGATCCTAACCATGCTGAGTTACTCACTGCCAATCTTGTCCAAATTGAACAATCACCATACTTGGATGTTTTTCATGGTCATGACACAGTCATTTTGACAATATACTTCGGTGCGACTGGTAACATGATGCGAACACCGTGAGCGCACTATCTTGGCATCAGAAAAAGTAAAGGAACGCAAGCGGTTCGCCAAGCAGATGGATTGTCCCACCTGAAAGTTGTAGGCGAAGTACGGACAGTTTTTGTTTTCGATAAACACAAAATTTACTTTGTATGCTAAGGAAGATGTATAGTGGCCGTAGAAAATCTGGATGTATATGTCCTTGTGAGAATCCCTTGCATGAGAAATAATGACATTGCTATTCGACCAGCTAAGCACGAAATCCGCACAGGAGACAACCATGTCTACACCTACAGTGCTCATAATAACTCAATGCGTCATTCAGTTTGCCGTGCTGAAGTTTTGCGTGCTCCAGAAACACCAACAACAGTGTGGCCGGGACAGTTTGTTGAAGTTAATGTCCCATCTAACTTCCCCCATTCAAGTGGTACTTTTGCCTTAGAACCACGCACAGACTGCACATCTCATGACCAATGGATTTCGCCCATGTTGATAACCAGTGTCAACGGGAAAGTCCGTGTACCAAATCTTACACAATTCCCCCAGCGACTTGGAAAACATGAACATTTTTGCCATCTTCGTCTTACTAACATAGTTAAAAACACTGATGCAAATACCCAACCTTTTGGTATCCATCAACACCCCCTTGTAAAAATGTGATCCATTCTCTAAGCGTAGATGTTGATCCTGACAATCAGCAACCTACGGATGTTGTATTCCAGATCCATTCCACTTTGAGGGAATTCGACAACGTGTTTGATACCAATTTCGGAGGATATAATGGAGCTGTGGGTCCATTTGAGGCCGTTGTAAACATGGGTCCGGTGCAGCCCCCGCAATGCAAAGGCCGCTTACTCTAAAGGCCAACTACAGGAACTACAGGATAAGTTCGACAAACTTGAGAACATGGCGTTTTCCAAAAGCCAGAAGATCTAGGTATCACCGTGGAGTATCTAAACCCATCTTTCCTAGTTATAACCCCCGAAAACAAAGTTTGGGGGGTATATAGGTTTCACCTTGTCTGTCCGTCTGTCTTTTCGAAGTATGTTGTTCACAACTCCTCCTAAACGACTTGCAGGATTTTTATGAAACTCTGTGGAGTGTTAGAATACATAATGGAAATGTGCATATTAACAGACATTTTATTTTGGACAATTTATGTAGAAGATATGAACGTTTGGACTTTTCACCAATATACCTATGCATTAGTGCGTTGTCCACAACTCTTCCTAAACAATAATATACTATATTACCATTGATTAGACAACTTCTGTTTAGTCTGAGAAAATCTGTAGTGTTCATTATGTAGTGTGCCCCGCGGGGGGTATTATTCCCGAAAGGACAGTTCTAGTTAAAAAAATCAAATGGAGGATTTCGATTGGTGACTGCCTATGCAGTTGTAGGCAGATATGCGAAACCCCAGCCTTCCTTAATGCCAAACGTAGACGGCATCTTGATACAAATCGCACAATGGCCATACATCATAACCACCTGGGTGGATTTTTCAGTGCAAAGTTACGAAACAGACAGATGGCATGTCTCCTTGTGAAATTGAAGCCCCGTCCATTGCTACTGCCGTAAAACACTTTGCACCATATCTTGTTCAATCTACCAATAGGGCATGTCTATTAACGGATAGCAAGCCTTATGTGCAAGCATATGAAAAGTTATGTCGCGGTGAATTCTCAACTAGCCCCTGCGTTTTGAAATACCTTTCAACGGGGCTAGTCAATACCATGTTTCGATTCGTCACGTTAGCAGTGCATCTATACTACCATCTGAGCACGCTAGTCGAAACGCTCCAGAATGTTTTGAATCATCCTGCCAAATCTGCAGCTTTGTACGCCAATCTGAAGCACAGATGCTGCTCCAGGATTCGTAGCTCTTACCAATGATGATTTATTTGCCAAACACCGTATATCTATCGAAGTCGGGAACCGCAAGAATCGCAATAAAAATCCTGCCGCAGAAAAAGCTGTACAATTTGAAAATTAAATTCTAAGGCGTGAACCAAACTGTCGATCAATTACACCTCTCTTTCTTGCAGTAGTGACCGCTGTTCTTAATACCAGAATCCGATCAAAAGGCCTTTCATCACACGAAATGATGATGCAACGAGATCAATTCACATGTGAGCAGCTCCCCATAAATGACCGCAACCTCATCTTAGAACAAATTAAGTCTCGAAAGGCCAATCACCCCTACAGCGAACAGTCTAAGGCTTCAACTAATTACTTTACTAAATCAACAAGTCTTCATGTGGGTAACCTTGTGTACCTCTACTCCGACCGAAACAAAACATCCGGACGCAACAGGTACATGGTCTCTTCTGTTAATGGCTCCTGGTGTAATATTAGGGAATTCTCCGGTTCACAGCTCCGCCAATTATCGTACCGTGTGCGTCAAAGTGATTGCGATTGCATACTTGCTCCGCAAGCTAATTCTAATTTGCTGCGAGATATGTCAGATGATAAAGGTGATATTGACACTAACAATCATGAGGAACATGATGACGCCAATGATCGATTGAAACCCAATACTTCTACTACCGTCGCTCCAGCAAACCTGCCCGAACCTCTTATGTTACCGCCAATTATATCCACTCCACCTCCATACATACCATCATCCGCATCAAATACGACGAGAACCAACGACAATGATGATAGTGAAAATAACTGTATCTCATCACCGCCAGATGACATTGTGGATACCCGCCATTCTCAGCGCTCAAGAAAAAGACCTGCTTACCTCAATTATCTTGATTGACCTGTTTATAATGTGAGGGGCAAAATAATCCCCGCATACCTGAGGGAAAGCTGCCCTGCGATGGTATGGTTATTTTTTGTTTGTAATGTATTGATATACAATAGTTATGCCATTGCTGATCAGTTACGTAACTGTGTATGCATGATTTCATATTCCACGTGTATAATTTATTGTTCTCTGTGTTAATGATAATTTTGCGTCTACAACCACAAAAGACTAAAAGGACAAGTGGTGACGCCATTGTAATAATACGACTTGGTTATAGTACGAGTTGTTTGTAGTTGGATAGTCTGCGTGAATACGCACGTGTTCTACAAAAGAGCATCTTGTTTTGTTGTGCATATTAAGATTGGGCATAGCATCAGTCTGGCGATAACTAAAGGTGGAAGTGATCAATGACTTGGCTCTTTTGTTTATCTAATGATTTAAAACATCGAAACTGGCTTTTATAGCTTATAGAAATTACCAAGCGATTCCTGGTCAGTCATCTTTAGATCGGGTTGGATGTTACTATCATTGAACAATTTTATTATCATTACGTACTTCACTTATTGGCCTTGATCTAACTGTGGCCAGATGACAAGAATTATAACAATCATAATTTTCACAATTATGTCCATTTGATATATCCCGAAGAACTCGACATAAAGGACACCACAGAATCTGACATATCTGCTTCATATTTGGATATTTTACTTAACATTGACTCTAATGGCAGACTGACAACTACATTATATGATAAGCGTGATGACTTTAACTTTGCTATCGTCAACTTTCCTTTTCTGTGTAGTAATATACCACTATCACCTGCTTATGGTGTGTATATCTCCCAGTTGATTCGATACGCAATGCTAGGCGTATGCGGAATTTTTAAAGCGAGGCCAACTATTAACAAAAAAGTTGATGCTGCAGGGTTATAACGAATCTCGTTTAAAGTCATCATTTCGCAAATTCTACGGTCGCTATAATGACCTTGTTTGCGATTACAAATTATCACTAAGTCATATGTTGACTGATTTGTTTCATACCCTTTGTTAGACTGTCATTTTCCTACTAGATTTGACTACGGGTAATCCCGTTTACTTTATTTCGACTAAGGGCTCACGGCGGGTGTGACCGGTCAGCAGAGGATTTTGTATATGTTTTTTGGATTATGATTACGTTTGACACAATGTTAACTTCGCCTTTTTGTATTGTACTTAATTAATTACAAATTACGCATCTGATTGAGTAAATCGAGTCTTATTGTGGCTAAAACTACTACGTAATGATTAAGATATAAAAATACCCACTGTTACAAAACTTATATATTAATACCAGATCTTGTGCGAGAAGTGGTGTGAAATGTTCAAATATTTTCGTGTACTTTTTGGAGTACGACAAGGAGGAAATTTGTCCCCTCTGCTTTTTTTTTTCAATATTCCAAGTGACCCCATTGACTTATAACGGTATTACCTATGCTTGTGAACTTCACATTTATCATTTGATAACAATTCTACGAATTATATCTGTTATCACATGTTAATGTTACTATGAATGTTACCGAATCTGCATCAGCATGAGAAGCAGTCTTGCATGCCAAGTACTTGGAAACTCCAGGTAAATGCCTAAAAAGCATACCATTTCTCATATGATAAATAAGAAACTAACAACTGTAGCAGAGTTGACATTTTCTAGTATTTTATTTTAAAGTTGAAGCTTAGCGGGACACACCACAAGATCATTCCGTAGGCCTCAGTACCGCCAGAATAGAAAACCCCCGAAAAAAACTTCATGTTCTGGACGCCCGCATATGATGGTATATCGGCAAAGCAATTTCGTGAAATTTATTCATCTGCAAAAAATTGTTTATTCTCCATCTTAAAATGCTATCAAGAACGATTCCGTGTCTGAGGGTGGAAAGTTTTACAATCGATTGTGGGAACGTACCATCCGCCCGTGACACCAAGAGATCCACCCCGTCCTGCTGCAGATATCATTTGACCTGATCCTGCCTTCGCTTTTGTCGAAGGTCCGTGTTGCCCTACACTCGATTTTGTATGTGTTTTTTGGATTATGATTACGTTTGATACTTTGTTACTTCGCCATTTTACCTTTACAATACAATTATATTCGCTTTTTACGTAATAAGTCGGTCTTTTGATGGAGGAATTACTTACAAACAGGCTTTTGCCGCAGGGGTTTCAATGGTCACATTTTAAGAAAGCATTTAGCAAATGCTACATGGTCTTTATAACAATTTAGTTTGCTCGTATGCCCTGTCATTGGGTCAAATGCTATTTGATGTGTTTCATAGCAATTGTTCAGCCGTTTTTCATACACCGATTTGACTACAAATTAATCCGTTTAACCGAGAAAGACATTGGGCTCACGGTGGGTGTGACCGGTCGACAGAGGATGCTTACTTCTCCTAGGCACCTGATCCCACCTCTGATGTGACCAGGGGTCCGTGTTTGCCCAACTCTTTTTTTGTAGTCTATTTGGGACTTACGGGATTGATATCTAGTCGTTATCTTTGCCTTTATACCATGGTCTAAGAGGCACGTATATGTATGGAACTACATATAAACAGAGTCGAAATTTGGCGTCAACCTTATTTATTCATTGTTCATCGGACATTTTTTTTATTTATGTCGTCAACATATAGTTCCAGCCGAAGTTTAACAAGACAAGTGATAATTATCGTGTTTGGGGGATTTCAAGAGATATTGAGGGGAAAACGTATCTCGGATCAATACACGCCGTTCCGTCGCTGGTTCTGAATTTATGATTTCGGATATTGACGAAACTATTCGAGAAACTCTTTTTACTGCCTGTGGCGAAGAAAAACCTGTTTCCACTGGATAAATAACAATTTGACCCTTTGTGAAAGGGCATATTTTCTGCCTCTAGCCCGGCGACTTGCATCACACTTCTCTCAGAGAGTTGATCAAAGACAAAGCCACCCGGATCAGGCGCGGATCCAGGATTTGAGGTTACAGGGGACCAAAACTTCATGAGGCAGGAGGTCTGAGGCCTGCGGGGAGGGGGTTGGCAGCTCCCTGATTTTGCAGATTTATAAGAGTAGAAGTATGTCTCCCATGTAGTCATTTTTAATATTTTCTGTCATTTTGTATGAGGTGAAATTAATAAAATGACACCAAATTTAAGAGTTTGGTTTTTATTTGTTTATTTATTTTTTGGAATAAAATATAATTCCCAAATAGAGAAGCACAATAAAATCAGATTGTCGGTTTATTTCTCAAAGAGTCGAAACTAATAATTAAATTTGCAAAAATTTAGGGGGCGGGCGGGTGGGAAACCCCTAAAATCCACCACTGCCGATCATTCAAAATAGCGCGCGGTTTGATGTTCCATCAGATACAGACATGACTTTTCAACTGAGACGTGAAATAATTTCCAATACGGCCAGCATTGCAGTGACAATTACCAAAGTTCAAGGACAGATATGGCGTAAAGATCGGCATACAAAATGCTAACCCGTCTTTTCACACGTTCAGTTATACTCAGTATGTAGCATTTTCCACAGGACATTTCCAAGATTTTTTGATCGACGAAGAATATTGTTTACGAAGGAGTTGTCAGCGACTGATCAGATCTCTCAATATATCTCATTCGTTGTAATTTGCCTAAGATTCAACAGTTTGTTATATTCTGATTATACCTTTCAATTCTGTCATGGGGGGGGGGGGTCTTTCTATTTTTGGTATACACAGGACGTACCGCAGAAAATTGGTAACTTTATATCAATGGGAATGCAATTTTCATCAAATCTTTTAATACAAAGGGTAGAGAATTTGTCGTGCCACTATATCAATGGATGGTAAATTTAATCCACCGAAAATTTGTAATCAAGGGGGGGGGGGTGCACTTAATTGACTACCACTAAAAACAAAGGAATTAAAATTATATTACAAGCCGGGTATTACATGTACAATAGCAATATGCACATGAATAGGAACTATACACTTTTATGATGAAATGTAACTTTTATACAATTTTGTTATGAAATATGAATGGGTATGGATTTCAAAATATTGATTATATTAATGGGGTGTTTTGGAAATCTAAGCCGTACATCTGTACCCCCAAAGTATATGTTGAGAACCAACCAACCCCAACTCCCTCCCCCTTCCCTGGGTTCAAAATAAAGTTAATGTAGATCACATTATTGGACAGTCAGAATTGTTGACTCTGATAATTTAACGCTATCCAGAAGTGGGTGAATTGCCTAGTATGCATGAATTCCAATGGTGATACATGTGGTATGTCTTTAAGGGCATACGCAATGAACATTTCACATTTTTTTTCTTTCTCCAACATTGAATATTTCCAATGGTAATAATAAGAGTTTCAGGAAACGCAAAACCATTTAATCCCTTCAGAATTATTTGATGATGATGAAAATATAATTTTACAACAACTGACAGTGTTTTGTAGTATGTATATGTACAGGTGCACTGCATTGCTTTCTTCAAAGAGAGGTAACTCAGAAATCAGGTATAAATTATTGTGAAAATCAAAGTCTTCATCATCTATTATCTTTTTCAAAACCAAGGCAATATACTGTAGTCTAATCTTTTCTCAAAGAATATCTAAGGGTACTATGATTTTATATTAAGTATAGTTTTAATAAAAAACATATATAAAAATAACGAACGTTGCGTATGACCTTAATTCATTGGACGACAGAATGTGAATGTAATTATAATTTGCTTTGTTGTGCTATTTTGTCCGATATGTCACTCATCTAACAAGGTGATGAAGGTATGAATTGGAAGTTCAAATAGAAAATAAGTTTTCCCCCCGTTTTTTCTCCATGGTGCATGGAAAGTATATTATAATTCAAAAGCAGGTTAAAAAGATATGTTTTTATTATTTATTATCAGGATCTACCTCTCTTTCAAACAACGAATATGAATGAAAATACATGATACTAATTATGAATTATTATTATGCTTTCTGTTAGCTTCTCCCTATACAGTCACTATCCCACCATTTACGCACAGTGTTCTATGAATTTATGTAGCGAC
>CAJDSM010019945.1:0-10088 GCA_903981925.1 Ostrea lurida
TATTATTATTTTGTGTGTGATTGGAAAATATACTCTACTAACAAAGCAAAATTATAACAAAAAATATATTAACAATAGTTTTTACAACGCAATATTTATTAATTTTTAGACGAGTTGATTTTGTCCTTTTTTCTAATATAATCCGAAATCAATGAAGTTAAAGTGTAATAATTTTTACACATATATTATATCCAAATTTGAATAAAGTGGATCACTCGATCTTGATATTTTACAGTAGTGATTTTACCAAACGTTTTACTGATGATTAATATGAGTGTTATTTTATGGTAATAGTTTCAGCAATAATTGATTTCAATTTTGGTATAATTTAGACAAATTTTGTATATTATTTGAGTAAATCTAATGATCGGTAGGTGTGTTATACAATGTCACGAGAAAACTTCCTGATATGAAGCATCAGATGGTTTTAATCAGAAATAATGCGTCTCTTATAAAGCATGTCACACAGGAGACCCTCCGTACTCTGGCATCGTCATCGGCGTTTGTACTCACTAAGCATATGAATGCATGCCTATTGTCTGTACCTCTATCTTCAAATTTCATGGTATGTGGCACTTCACATTACTTCTCGTGTCACTCTCTGTGTTAGTACTCTTTAGCTGTGATTCTTTGCGCGTTACGTAAAAATCAGCCCTCGACCTTTACACCAATTGGCGACTGCGAAACTCTCACACTTCTCACTTATGTTTATGCAGGTGTCAGGCTCACTTATCCGCCTGCTTAACTGGTATTGGCCATGTCATTAAAATGGAATTAAAAAAATTAATATGAGAGGCGCCCTCACGCATACAAATAGTGTTTGCATCATTGGCGTCCCGTCATGTGTTTTCCCCCACACCGCCCACGTATCCAACTCAACATGCAATCACTGCTCCTTCCATGTCTAATCTCCTTTGTCTCATCTTTGGCCCACGTTGTTAAACTCCTCTATTTGTTCATCTCCTGGGCCTATTATTTAATAATTATCTTCTCATTTATCTTGCGGCCTGATCCCCATCACTTGTCCTTTGTTCCATGCCCTTCCAACTTCGGCCAGTTACGCCTATTTCTACGTAACTAATGTTTTTTCACAATACTACCCCGCTTAGCCCGACTCCCTTCCCTCTCCTGTCGTGGTTCATCCATCATGGAACGGCTTCCCTTCTCTCGCACGACGGCTTATTGTACGTTTCGCTTAAATCCCTATACATTAGCATCACCTCCCACCGACTTCCGCATCTCTTCTGGCACGAGAGCTACCGCACCAAGATTCTTCGGCACATTCTCTCTCTGAGAGCCTTTCTTTTTTTTTCTTCTCTAGTTGATCATTTTGGGATCGCATTCAGTACTCTACGTCATTTTTTTTTGTGATCCTATCTTTTCCCACCATCCACGGAGGGGGCCGCCGAGCGGCCCTCGTGGCATCTCAGGCGCCCTCGCCTACCCACGCAGCGTTCCGGCCGCGAGCGGGTCCACAGCTGGTGGGGCCCTTGTCGCCGTTTTCTTTCGTCGTGGGGTTTGCATTGTGCGCTTTGTTTCTTGGTTCTCAATGATAGAATTAATGCACTGTTTCGGAAAGCGGTCACATTGCACTCTTCCTGATGGTTGTTCCCGAGGCCTCCTGTTTTTATCTCATTATCTTTTCTCTCTCCTGTCTTTATCTTTCACTTTTGCTATTGCCTGGCTACTTTCCCCCCTTCACTTGAGTATCATTAAATCATTTCTCACATGATAACTTATGCGCTTCTTGCTTATACACTTCATTTGTCTCAGGCTCCTTTTCCATTGCTCTCTACTCAATATGCAGCTTTTTCACGTTGCGCCACTATGAACTAGCCCTCTCTCCGAGCACGTTATGTATCAATAATTCTATAGCTTATGTTGTTTCATATCTTTGTTGTTTGCCCCATTCTCATTTTATTGTTGAGCCATGATCGCTCTGTTGATGTTTCGTTGACTTCACAGGCTAACGAAATCTTTCCTTAGATCCACACATATTTAACACTGGCTGTGGTAATTGTTGGTGACACGTCGTGAGCACCTCTCAAGCATCGACCTACGTACAAATTTCACGACTGATCTCTGTAGCTATTCACAGGGCTGATTGTTAGCTCTTTGCTCGACTGGTATTGAAAAAACGCTATCACGCTGATAGCACGAATGAGTTGCTCTTTTATTTAAAATCTGAACTTTGCCAGATATGACTTCGAAATATTCTCACGATTATCCTCGCACATGTCCCCTATTCTATCGATGTGACCCTTTACCGTCTTCATAGTTATCCAATGAGTTGGTCCATTTTAATCGTCTATATATTGTTCAATAGAACCACATTGTCATATGCTATTATATATCTAGTCTCTGTCATCTCCAGTGTTGTTCATCAATATGCAAAATTTTTAAAACACTTTATCTCAGGTCAATTAATTTATCCCCGCAGGGCTCATGACATCTCTTCTTGTATCTCGCGATTCAATCTAGCGGTCGTGCGGGTCACTATCGAGGTGTCGTGGGACGCTCTCTCCTGTGTTAGGATCTTCCGACGCCTAGCTTCCTTTTGAGCGCGACATTATTTTCAGCATATTTAGTTTCCATTATCTATTTAACTATTTGTTTGCACCAATACTTGACGCAGACTGTACTCTGTCTCTGCCTTCATTATGATTTTGCTGGTTTATTTTTTACTAGGTAATTCTGTAATTGGCATGAATCTTTGCTTATGTCCGTTCAGTTCTTAGTACTTAATCTATATCATTCGTCTTATGACAGCTCCAACTAGATACAGGTATATTTGTGAAATTTTATTCATTGTTTCATTTTCATTCGATAAAGAGGAATATGAAACTACAAAGCCAACTATTTATCATAGCAGACCCTTGGCGCCCATTTTCGTCGTCACTGTTTTGACTAATTGCGAAGAGGTAGTTGTGCTTACTTTCTATTCTATACTTCATACCTTGCTTATATATATATATATACAAGCAATTTTGCTATATCTGTGCTTATTACAGACACAGAATGATACGGAATTTGCTGGGGAAATCGGTTTCACTTTGCTATAACTGTAAATTTGCTTTATCCGTGTTCGCTGTATTCAAGTTTTACTGTATCGGTTAGTAGGATATGTTTATTGCCCTACATATATCAAATAGTCAGATGTGTTTACTGTCCTATATATGTTGCCCGTGGAGAGAGAATGAATCCTATTGATTTTCAAGGTAAAAGGTCAAGGTCACTATTGACTATTGCCTAAAATTCTTATATGAACAAGATAGAAAACTTCTACACAACTGTGTCTTCTGTCTTGTTCACAAGAATTTTAGGCAATTGTCAATTGTGACCTTGACCTTTGACCCTAGACCTTGTAAATCAATAGGGTTTGTCCTCTCATCATGGGCAACATTTGTGGAAGTTTTGATGATCCTGTTGACAAGGTTCTGGACGGACACACACACATGCAGCTGCACGGCACCAATGCTTTATCCCCTCCACAACTAGTTGCGAGGGGATAATAAATGGAAATTAAGGAAAACATGAATCTGAATGTACTGTAAAACAAAAGTTTTTGTACATATGATATTTTTATAGACTTTTCATCGGGAATTTCTATTATATTGTTGATATATATGGTTTTTTTTGCAGGAATCCTCAAATGCACAAGCAAAAAATGCAGGTGGAATAACGCCCGGCAAAACACAAGCCAAGAAGTCGGGGTGGAGGTGTACGATATTGTGATGTCACTGGTTAGTGTGATAGTGTAAAAACTGACAATTAATCGGCTGTTAATGAGACAGCTGTTACAGAGAAAACAATTGGTCAATTATGAACTTGTGATATTGAACCCAGTCATACGAAGGGTACAGTGTCTACCGTAATCCAGGACACCATGACTGTGTGATTTTACATCATCTACCAGATTATTTGCTGTATATTTTTGCTTGTTCATCAGGAAAAGATAATGGTCAACACCCTGTTTATATTTGTATTTTTAATAATTACGTCAAGTGTACATTACATTGACACATTTAATAATTACGTCAAGTGTACATCACATTGACATACTTGGCGCGTGATGCACCGTGTTGATGACAACTCGGTCGACAGCTCGCTGTGTATGTACAGGTATGTGTGTGGATATCACGTCTTCATGTATATGTATACATGTATAGGTCTTCATGTATATGCAGAATAGAAGTTAAAATGGTTAAACTCGATCAGTAAAGTTATTCCTTTTTCAAACCTATTCATAAATACTTTGTACCACTTTATTGGATTTTTTTGTACATTGTCAGAAAGAAGATAATTTGATTATTTTTTTTTTTTGACGATGTATTTGTATCTGAACGGTACACATAATGTACATGTTATTATCTGGCTAATTTTCTTAATAATGGCACAGCTACTTTTTAAGACGAACTTGATTGTTAAGATTTTGCTCATGATGTAACTTTGATGATGTTCATGTGAAATTGTAGTTTGATTAGTATATGCCTTCAGATCACATGACAGTGATTCTGCTATAAACCGACATGATCTGATTGGTCCTCAGACACCGTGATGTCATAAGTTTTTGTGGCCTTTATGATGTAGATATTTTCTGTGTACTTCTCATTACACCTTTACATAATGATGACTGATTGTGATCCTGTAAAACACTGGAGTAATAAAAGACTGCATCTTGGGGTCTTTTCTCTGTAGAAACATGAAAGATCACCATTTTGTTTTGACTTGTTCCTCTATTCAAATGCTCTGTAAAAATGGATGAACATCATGTTGCTTTTTCACTTAAGAATGAATACATCAAAATAAATATTTAAGAAAACTGTCCAGTTTGTTTTGGTTAAAATATACACCTGTCCAACCGCTACTCTGGAACATATCCTCTCATTCTTTCTCCTTATTCTTTCTCTTGCATACAAGGGCTGTTCAGTATGTAATGTATATTGTACCACAGCGCAATAACACTGCACAATTTCATGGATGATGATTTTTACTACCTTCCCAACGGTATAATGTTGAAGTCAACTGGTGTTACATTTAACAAAACCTTGTAGGAATTATACTATTTAAGATAAGTTCCATCCCTTATAAATACCTTAAAGAATGTGTAGTGTCCGTAACCAAAAGACGTTACTTTTTCTCCAAGAAAGTTGCAGAGAAATATTCAAAGCAGTTTAATTATTTAATTTAATGTATATAGTGTTTTATTAGCCAGAAGTTCTTTTGTTTTTATCTTGTAACAGTTTTTGAACAAATTCTGCTTCGTATGAATACAAAAATAAGTCTGCCAATAAGGGGGCACAATTAGTGCCCATAGGAATACCAACGGATTGTTGGAAGACATGGTCTTCAAAGACTACATAAATATTATCTATAAGAAACCCAAGCATGCTCTTAATATCTACTTCAGAGTACTTGTGTGGGCAATCAGAGTGGTTTCTGACAAAATATGTATCTCGTTTCCCAACGACCAGAAACTTGTATTTTCGGGTTCCGTTTTTGTTCAAAAAGCAATTATCAATTATCTGAAAAAGCCTAGATTTTAATTTATCGTGAGGAATTGTTGTATAAAGTGTGGAGAAATCATACGTTTTGATGCAGTCAATTTTAGAAAAATTTCGTGCCTTGAAATTTTCTAAAAGCTCTTTAGAGTTTTTGAGAATCCACATCTGTATCTTGTGAAGAGCATTTACGCTGATTTTGAAAGTACGCCAGCTGGAAGCGCTGCAGTTTATACCCTCAAAAATTTTCAAAATTGAAGATTATTTTATATACATGTATCTTAATTGTTCCTTCATTTCTGTTTGAATATATACTGTCATACACTAAATATATTCATTCATTAAAAGTCATGCCACCCGTTAAACTGGGAATGCCTATCCCTTTTAGGCACCTGCTCCACCTCTGATATCCAGGGATCAGTTCTTGCACAACTCTTTAATACAAATAGGCAAAGTTAACATCGTGTAAAACGTAATCATAATAAAAAAAAACATACAAAATCGAGTGTAGGGTAACACGGACCTCCGACAAAAGCGAAGGTAGGATCAGGTGCCATGGAGGCTAATATGTATTCTATAGGTTTTATGAGATTGATCACTGTTCGTTATCTTCCGTCTTTTCAATGATAAGAAAGAACATAATTCAATTGTATTAACCTCGCGCAATGTTCAACCTGCGACATTTTATATCCTTAATTTGTATTTTTATCCCATCCATGCTAATACCTGCGTTGAGGATGTTCATGAACTGAACTCACAATCACAATTCTTAACCTATTGATATTTTTCATCCTTTATTCTCATTTTATTCCATACATGCTAGTACCTGTGTTTGGGATATTCTCTTATATGATCAATGTTGAGGATATTGTCTTACATATTCCATTCTCTTGCAGCAAAGACAAACAACCAACAACATAAAAACCAAAACCTGGAGACTCGACTGGCGAAATCTGAGGACGAAATGCTGAATACGAATAAAGGGTTGGAAAAGCTAGAAAATCTTAAAACAGAAAGCGTTAAATGTTCCAAAGAAGCATCACCTTCCCAGGATAATGACACCAACAATATCAAGGCAAGAGAAGTCCAACAAGCAAAACAAGTGCCTAAATCAGTTTTGCAAAGAGGTAATATTGATACTTTCATGATTCAAAGTCAGAACTTGAAGATCAAAGAGTGTTTTCAGTCATGTTTTTATCTTTCTTTTCTACATGTACTTAGCTTTCCCTGGCGTTGTGGCGTTCTACACTTACATGAGCCATGATGAGACAAATCCTGGTCCCCACCACACAATCATTTTTGATGTGCCAGTCACCAACGTGGGTAACGGCTACAACCATTTTACTGGTGCTTTCCACGTTCCCTCTTCTGGGGTATACGTTTTCTCTTGGACAATCACTTGTTCCCCTCTTGGATTCGTTTACTCGCAACTTGTCGCAAATAATGATGTTCTAGGGGCTATAATGACCAACAGTCAAACTACTGGTGATTGGATTTCAACGACGGGTCTCGTGGTGAAGGAGGTCAATAAAGATGACGCGGTCTACGTCCGTACAAACTCCGAACATGGTCCCACTGGACATATCCTGTCATCCTCTACAAATTTTAGAACTTCATTTAGTGGGTGGAAACTTCAATAATGTCGACGGAATCATACAATGCCAGCATATCTACTGAAAAACGTAAAGATGGAAGTAATTTTTTTTTACTTTCTTACAAGAACAATAAAATGTGTAATTGATATTTATGATTTGACTACTTTGATAGTATCCGTTGATTTAAGTTCCGAGTAAATGGAATCTCATTTTATATAGTGTTTCACTATATTGTGATAAAAGTTATGGCAGTTTATTAGGCTGCAAGTTCTTTTGTTGACTATTTAGAATACTCGGTAACCAGTCCAACCGCATATGCAAAAGTTCATGTTTACATATAATTGGCAAATATTATTGCATAATTGTATCATTAGAAAAAAATGTCCTTATTGATTCATATTCATTTTTTGAAGAGAGACAGCTCCTCGGAATGTACACTGCACGCTATTGGAATATAGCAACAGCTCATTTTATCATTGATACAATAACGATTAATCGGTTTTGTGTCAGCGACATTAAGGAAATCCGAGGAAATTGACAGAGCTGTATAGAAAAGTACCTAAATGCACTACAGGCCAAATGACGTCACAATGAAAAATGACGTCATGACATACAGTTTTGTATTATAGTTGCTTTGTTGGGGAAATTGCAATAATATTATGTACCATTTTTAAATGCATAGCATAAGGGCTTGCGGTCAACATTTTGAGGAAATATTTGGCATACATTTTTATCAAACCCTCGGTTGCTTGAAACGTGTGAGGATGGGTTTTGTACTAGAATAAATTTTGTAATAATCCGTGGTAAAAATGAGTGCAATTCAGTTAAAGTTTCCATATAAATTTTTTTTAACTATATCCTCAAAAATACAGACATGTTTGGGTTTCCCTACAGAAAATGTGTGAAGTAGGATTTGTTTTTCAAAAAGTTGCACTGAATACAATTGATTTAATAATTCCTTGCCCTTGTTCTATGCATTTTTAGTGTACCATAAAATCATGCTTATATTTAGCTGGTCACATGACTCAAAGCACGTGATGATTCAATTTTTAGTGACCATGCGATTGCCTTGACTCGCATGTTGAACCATTACACAATAGATGCATCAGTTGTGTTTAAATTTTAATTTACTTCCAAACCTGTGCATTTGTACAGAACGTTTATGCATTGAATGCAGGCTTCCTTAACGTCACTGAGCACCTTCCATTTGCGTCAATACCTTCCATTTGCGTCAATAAATAACTGGCAATGATGTCTCTTCACAAAGTCAAATTGTTTCTTGTGAGATGTACCAAATTGAACCAGTTCATGATCTAGTTCAACCAACGTTGGACATAAATTCGGACATTTTTCGGTGCTCCAATTCAAACATTCATAATTTTGTTCGATGAGTGAAATGTGAAGGCAAAGATAACAAACAGTGATCAATCTCGTAAGTCCCAAATAGAATACAAAAACAAGAGTTGGGCAAACACGGACCCCTGGACACACCAGAGGTGGTATCAGGTGCCTAGGAGGAGTAAGTATCCCCTGTTGACCGGTCACACCCGCCGTGAGGAAATAGCACATCAAGGCACTACATTCATATTCTGTCGACTAATGAAATAAAGAACAACTTGCTACATGTGATCCAGCATTGTTCTTTCGCAATGTGGTTTCTTGTCAGTAGGTAAAAATTGTTCAATAAAATTGTTCCTGTTCCATCCCGCTATGTATCACCAATGGAGTTCACGTACAGTATATATAAATAGGCGAAATTAACATCGTGTTAAACGTAATCTTAATTCCTAACAAACATATACATGTACAAAGTCTAGTGTAATTTCATACATATATTTGCCTCTTTAGACCATGATACTTCCTCCATCAAAAGTCAAAGCGTATATATTTGCATTGTAAAGGTCAAATATTTTCTGCAGCAGGACGGGGTGCATCGCTGGTTGTCGCAGGCGGATGCTATATTCCCGCAATCGGTTGTCAAACCTTTTACCCTCAGACACGGAATCGTTCTAGTAATTTAATAGAAAGACTAAAGCGATTTTTGCAGATGAATAAATTCAATGACATTGTCTTGCCAGTGTACTGTCATATGCGGGCGCCCATAACATGGAGGTTTTTGGTTTTCCAAATTGACGGAACTGACGCCTCTGTAAAAGATGGGTTGTATCATCTTGTGATTTTCTGATAAACTCCCAACTTTCTACTATCCTGGTCCATTCTCGCCTCCAGCCTGTAAATGTTGAAAAGACGAGCAGCTGCATTAGACAACAATTAATGCAATACAAGTATAGCTTTTTAAAAAAGCTTACCGTCTTTAGCAACAACTTTAAAGAGTGAAGTTGAATTATCTCTTTTATGTCAAAATAGATATCCTTACAAAACGCAGAGCACCCTATCCCAAGTACATACATTTTCTTCACAAGACTTGTACAACTGTGTTAATATAGTATTATTACCGAAACAAGTAAAGATAATGCACAATGAAGGAATTCATTACATTCGTCAATTTTAGTATGTAGACATCAGTAACTGAATAAAAAAAATTAAAGGCTATCCGAAAAGTGTTCAATTCAATTCACAAGTTATCAAATGCATCTAAACCCCCTTTAGCCCCCCCCCCCCCAATAACTTGTAGAAAAATAAATTGATTCCCTCTGCCTGACAATATGCAGATCTGTAAAATTTATGACAATATTGCATTATACATGCACAGAGTTTTCAAGTCTATATAATAAGTGTCCACAAACTAATTTACATCCACACCCGGCCTCACTTAGATCCACCATAAGTAGTCGAAAAATAATTGGATCCTTCTTGTCATGACCATGTTCCAGTCTATCCGGTTCACGATAACTTTAAGGAAAATAATTGGACCAATTTGTCCTTCAACAACAAATTTTAATCCTTATCCGAATAAGCCATATAGTTCTACAACTGGGCACCCCTGTTAAATCCACCATGATTTTAGTCCCTCCCACGAAATGAAAAGCAA
>CAJDSM010019948.1:472-11118 GCA_903981925.1 Ostrea lurida
ATGTGGTACGGCGGGCAGTTTAGTGATGCGGTACTGATTCTGTGTTCCGGAATACAATACAAAAGAGTACGACAGAGTCTTGTTTACGCATAGAGTTTTTATAAAATTGCATTAACTGTTCAACTTACTTTAAATTGTATGAAACAAATAAAAATTGCTTTCATTTCTATTTTAATTTAATTTGATAAATTGCCCTGGAGTCATTTGATGATTAAGGCTAGAGAAATATGATTATTTAAAGACGCAGATCAATATTGCTGTAGCACAAAATGAAAAATAAAAAGTCAAACACATTGTGAGCGTCATAATAGATTGTTATATTCAGTAAATAATATTCTCTATATTTCTATATAGAGAAAAGCTCAACATAATTGATATTGCTCCGAACGAAAAATATGCGGTCAATATTTTTTAAAAATATTGACCGGCAGAGTTTCCCCCTTGATTGTGACAAGAATATTGATTTATTGTGACGTAATAAAAACGCTGCCAACTACAAAGCAAACGTGACGTAACAATTAAAAAACAAGATAACGTTTTGAAAGCAATGCACGGCAAGATCCCTAGATAGCATTACCGACACCGATAGTGGAACATATTAATGGAGAGATAACCCATGTTTTTCTGATGTAATCTTGTAAAGTTAATTTTCGGAGAGCTAATATCAACTATGCTGAGTGTTTTCTCTATATAGAGAGAATATAAAGACAATTTCAAACTATTTCACTGTTCGTGTTGTTTTCATATAACAAAAATTATTGACTGTGTTTTCGGGCAACATTGATTTGTTAGTCCCTCAGAGACGAAAAATATTGCCCTCCGCTCCGCATCGGGCAATATTCCTCCTTGGGACTAACATAATCAATGTTGCCCTCAACCCAGTCAATATTTGTATCATTTAATTTTATTTCACGTGATCACCAAGCGCTGATTCTCATTGGTTAAACACCTTTTAAGATTGAGGTAATTTTTCGATCACGTAACTGAACAAGCAAGTAAAGTTATAATAATGGACATGTTTTATTGTTGTATATAAAATTAAATGATAAGAAATAAATCTTATTATTTTTTGGGTGATCATGCAGGTTAATCCCGGATTTAGATGGTAAAACTTTTCATCAATGCGCTTCGCGCATTGATGTTTTACCTGTCTAAATCGATGATACCTGCATACCCGAAAAAAAATAAGATTCATTTCTATATAAATGTCATATAGTGGGACTTGAAAGGCAACATTTTTTTATATGATTAAAGAATGTTGCTCAAGTCAAATGAAGCAATCAGATTGCATGTTACAAGTAAAATGAAAATATATACCAAATAAAATAAATCAAAAGCATCTATTTCATTAACATATATTTTTTCCAGTGGAAAATTTCAGAATGAATAAATCCAATAGTGATTGTATACTAGCTGCTAGTGTAAATACTGCATTGTATCCAGAAAACTCCGACCACATTAAGGAGGTTGTAGGGCTGAGGCTTTTGAGAACAACTGCGCAGGACTTCTATCATACCGTAATATCGCCTATAAGTGGATTTTTGGGAGTAAAATTTTGGTCCAAAAGTCTATGTCCGACTTATAGGCGAGTCATAGGGAGATCATTATTTTTCTAGTCGGCGAAATCATCAATGAACCACTTTTTGAAAACATCTACGACGATTATCAAGATCATCGTCCAAAAATTAGTCTGGACATAGAAAATAAAAAATATTATTGCACACAGGTAAATGATAAGCGAAATTGACGTGATATTGATTTTTGGAGAAGAATAATTAAATACCGGCATCATTTCTCAAAATATTTTGAAACAGGTGCAAAATCAGTAATAACTTTGATCTGAAATTGCAACCAATTCTGGCAAAAAGTTAAACCGACTTATAGGCGGGTCAATTGCAAAACCTTCAAAATGATCTCAAAAAACCACCGACTTATAGGCGAACCGACTTATAGGCGAGTATATACGTAAGTATTTACTGGTTCAATACTGACCCATCAGTGCAAACATATTACACATTTACAACTGAAACCCTGTCCATTTGAAAAATTTGGTGTCAATTCAGATTTTGAAAAGGGTTTTGTAAGGACTATATTTTGTGGCGGAAAGATTGATTTATAATAAAAAAGCATTGATTTTACAGTTTCTATTTCATCCATATAACCTTCTATTTTTATACCACTATTACTATATACAGTTTTAAAATTAATGATACAAGTAGAGGAGCTTGGAACTAGTTCAAATATTGTTTTTATTAATTTTTTTTGAGGTATTTTTACCAAACGGAATCATATTCTTTAAAAAGTCCAATTCAATTTACTCGAAAAATTCTGTGCAAAATATCAGTATTTTGGCCAATATTTAAAAATTTGACCGAAATCCTCCATTTTCAAAGTTACATTTTAAATTTTGAACAGAGACTCTGAATATCATGTGAATTTAAGAAATTGCCATCACTCCTGAAATGTATTTTTTGACTCTGAAATTCGATATCATGAGTTTTCCGTATATCAAGTGCAGAAAGGTCATTATTTATTTCATTACATGTATAAATTTTTTTTTTAATATCTGTATTGTAAGAAGACATTATTATGTATCTATTTCATGTAATGATTGATTTTGTATTCTTTATGTTTTGTTTACACCACAGATGAATGGAGTTTAATGAATAATCTTGAGTAATTTTAAGGCAAAAAGGTCATGGTTTATAAACTGTAGCTCAAAAACAAGCATGAAAACCCAAATTTTTTTTATTATTTCCCGATTCTCTTTCAATGTATAAATCAAAAAATATACACTTCCCAAAAATTAAACCTCACCCTAAAACCTCTTTAAGCCCTATTTGTACGTACTCTTGGTCCAGCAATGCCTGGGACTCCCTTTTCTCCATCCATTCCTACTGGGCCTTTCATACCCTGCAGAATTCCAAAGAAACAACATTGCTATAGTTACCCACATATAAATAAAATATCAAATTCAATGTCCACAACAAAATGTGTAACCAACAAATTATATGTTGTAACTGTAAAAATCCACTCGTAATCTCTTCAGAAAATTCTTAAAGGCAATAATTTCAATTAAATTTTTAAAAAGTGCATCTGAAATGACTGAGAACAGAAAATGTGGCATATTGAAGAACCACTGAGACAAATTTTATCTAATTTATCTAATTTCAAGCTTTTCATCAATACTATACAGACTCACAGGGAAACCTTGATCTCCTTTGGCTCCATTAAAACCTGTCAGTCCATCAGCACCCTGAAAGAAAATTTCATCCAATTAGTTTTTTATTTAAATCAAACGATATCATTATTATAACTTAAGATTCATTTTTATAAGGAGGTTCAACTGATCAAATGACCTAACTGATAATATCATAATTTCACATCATTTCCATAAATTTACACATTGTCCTTCAAATACTGTAAACAAACAAAATTCTAACAATATCACAGAAAAAGATTTTGCTGAGAATACCATTCAAAAGGGCATACACATCAAAATTATACTTTCATGTATAATACAAACACTAAAGATTTGTTCCCTTGTGACACTATGTAATACTAACCGCATAGCCCCTATCTCCTTTTTGACCTTTGGGTCCTATCTGAGTCATATTGGGTTCTTTCAGTTCCTCTTTCCCGTCACAGGGAGGGCCTGGGGGTCCCATGTTTCCCTGTTCTCCCGTGTCTCCTTTCGGGCCATTGACAGCTATACCTGGAAATCCTTTGTCTCCTTTCTGGCCAATCAGTCCATCAAATCCCTAAGCAATAAGGTCAAGGTAATCACAACAAGGTCAAGGTAATCACTATTGAAAGTTTGGATCAAAGTAAACATAAGCATAAAACATATTGTCAATTCATTTGTTCAGAAATTTCCCTCCGTAGCTATTTATAGAACTTACTCTTGGTCCTTCTGGGCCCGGCAAGCCTGGTAATCCTGAGGGGCCGTCCCTACCAGGAGGACCCTAAAATAAAAAAAAAAGCCTGTTTTAAGAACATCTATAAATATATGGTACACGAGATCTTGCATCTTAAATGATCACAATGAAGATTTCCATAAAGTTGTACTCTTAAATTTACCTGAAGACCTTGAAACCCTTCCACGCCAGGCTCTCCCTGTAAATATAATATAAAATGATATAAAACAATGATAAAACTCGTGTTGTGAAAGGAAAAAATCAGCCACAATGGATAAGTCCTGACCTTTTGACCCTTGATGGCGACTCCTGTGGACGATTCTCCTTTCTGGCCTTTGAGACCGGGCAGACCTGGTGGGCCCACTGGTCCAGGAAGTCCATTAGATCCGGGGAAACCTGGCTCTCCCTGTAAAACATAAGGGGCGTCATTTATCTGGATACTGATTCTAGTTCCTCCCTAAGAGCTTCAGAAATCTCCTGATGTATGCTGTAAATTCCCAAACATGGATGATTTTCTTGTGCATACTGATTTCCCACAATATAAATGGTCCATGTGCCATGATGCTCACCCAAATCTGTACGTTACGTGACACACCGTCAGTGTATATCAGTCCCTACAGCTCTGTAATGGGAACATGTTCTGGCTCCATGTGGCACAGAATGAAAGAAATGGGGCTACACTACTTGTTCATGTCAAATTAAAAACTATAGCTGCGCAACCTGGGGGTTCAATGAAAGGAAATTTATCATTTAAGGAACAATTTTAAATTTCTCATCCAATTTATCTGTGGACTTAAGAGGTTGTGTGTATAACTACCGGTAACAAGTATCAATGGATATATATTGTGTATAGTTAATTTTTGATATTTGCTAATTAAAAAAGTAGTTGGCTGGTTTGTTTTAATGGAAGTTTTTAGATAAATGGTGAGCCAGGCAGGCCCTGTGAACAGATGGTAGCTATGATTGCCAGAGTTTATAGTTAACCAGAGTGGGTCAGTGGCAAGCCAGCTAAGTGATAAGAAATCTGGAAGGCATTGTTTGGAAGATGTGGCATACTTATTTATATAGAGCAAATTAACAGGTCAGATAAGAATTACTTTTTCTGAGCTGAAGAGTTCTAAAGCTTAAATACAGTGCATGGTTTTGATCATCTTGAATGAAATTCCGGCTGCTGATTTTGTAAATTTGAGAAAAAAAATGTTCTTTTAAAAGAGAGAGAGTCAATACACAGAATGTACAAGTATGCAAACTGATGAAAATATTATTGTAAATCCTGTCATATTTCCATCAGTAATATTGATTGAAATCGAACAATGTTTTCTCTGCCAAAATTGGTGACATGTAAGTTATTGGTATAACCTTTTTCCACTTACAACTAAAATAATTTTTTTTAAAATGTCTGTCTTGTATCAGATCCCCCAGTTCTCCAGTAAATCAGTTTATCTGCCAGCTTCCACAGTAAAGAATCTTACACCTTCTGCAGCCCTCCCTTGTGTGTCTGTGAGAAAGGTTCCCCCAGTGTGTCTTATCTGCTATTTATTTATGGCTTAATGTGTTAGCGGACTTATCACGGACCCATGCTGCCTAGGGCAATCTAGGAAATTAACACAATGCTAGCAAACCTACAAACCCTCTATAACATGTTTAATAAGTAAATACAATAAATCTTATTTAAGGAGCGTTTTTAGTTCATACATGGGGTCTTTTATGGATGACCTGGTGTTTCATTATAAGACAATAAATATTCATTCAAATTTTGAAGAACTAAAGATTCTGGTGAAGCGTTCTGGAACATTCTGTGAGGTCATAGCCCACTTGATGATACAGCCAATAAGAGAGTTTTTGACATTCCCAGACAACAGACATTTTTTTTATATAAACTAGAAGCCCCCATGTTTGATGAGAACACTCTTCAATATATCCCAGGGTGAGACCCCCCTCTCTGCTGAATCTAATCTAAATTCCTCCCTCATGTTCTGTAATTAACATGTGTTGTGGTCCCCCACATCTGTCAGAGAGTGGAAGGCACTGGGTATGTGGTCTAGCATAGTATTTGAATAGTCGGATTTGGTTTCTGTACTAGTTTAAAAAATCACTATCATTCTGAGTTTGTTGCTAATCTTATGCTCTTATAGTAAATGGCTCATATTATTTTGTCAATATTATATTATTCTGATGATGTTTTTAATCATTAAATTTATTTACACATCCTTCCTATATAGTAATCATATTCCATTATGTAATCCATAATATGGAAAATTGTGAAACCTGTCATATTTTTTAACTACAGTTGAACTTCGATATCTCGAACACTGATATCTCGAATACCATGGCTATGTCAAACTGATTTGGAGGTCCCAACCACCTATTTTTTTAGTATTTTTTTCATCGATATCTCGAATTCATGGATATCTTGAACTTTTTTCTTGGTCCCATCAAGTTCGAGATAACGAGGTTCGACTGTACTTTTAATTTAGGGGAATAGATATTTACTTTTGACCTTTTTTTAACCAATGACCTTGAAAACTACTTTAGATTTTCTTATAATGAAGATGTACTTTGCATTGACATGTTTGTAAGTAAATTCCTAAATGAAGTATTTTATCCAGGCCTGGATTTCTCGACAACAACAAAATTAAGCTGAAACTTGCGATTTTACTCAAATTTTGACTACTCAAAGATTTTAAATTATCAAGCCAGAAGCTTCCTTCCACAATTTTACCCATCAGCAAAAACACACCAATAACCACACATTTGTTGGCTGCAGAACTCAGGTCTGTAGTTTTCAAAGTCTTTCAAAGATTACCATGGTTAATGAATTGGGGGCGTATAAAAATTAACGAGAAGGGGAACGAAAATCTGTGGTATATTTTTCATCAAGCTATGGCGCCTATGATGACTTGATTCTGAGTCAGTACTGTGTACATTTATATGTGTAACTAAGTCTAAGTTCGTTGTCTGACTGACTGTGTATACTGATAAGATCAACTGCAAAAGATGTTTTTTTCCCTCAGGTTTGATGTCAGCAAAGTAAAAAACTAGTCACCACCACGTTATCAACTCTGAAATATTCAGCCTCTGACAAACCCGTCTTTCTTGTTTTCTTCTCAGAGAAATTAAATACGACAGGAGTCTGTGAATCATTATCTTCTGTGATTCATTGAGAGCTTAAGACTTTACTGCATTTCACTGCACACATACTATTTACACTTAAACATCTGGAGCAAGATAGTTCTTATCAATTTTTCTAAAAAATAGTTTGAAAACACCTTAAAAAATATTGTTAAACTTGCAGACGTCCAAATTTTGCACCACTGCTTGCAAGAATTTCACATTTGATGTAATTCAAACTGCTTAATGGTAATAAACACTATACTCCTTACTTTATCTAGTTCTGCACTTTTCAATTTTGTTAAGCATGTAATAAATGCTCCCATTTTGACCAAACATTGCATGCATGCTTACATGAATTTCACCCTCTTTTAAACAATTAACTTAATTGTGTCTTACTGTAACGCATACAGTACTTTGATTACTGTAGTGAAATCGACTGTGGTTTATGAGACCACCTTGTCTGTTTGTCTGTGGTTTTACCTGTGTTCCATTGCAACCATCCATACCCGCGGGTCCTCGGGGTCCAGTTGGGCCAGGAATACCCTGTAACACAAAGAAATCTCTTTATAAAAATTATATTAATTTAAATGCTGAAGTTGTGTAACACATCATTTTGATAGCATAAATTTTGTATAGTATAGATTGTGGAAACCGGACTGTTTAATGATTTTGTTTTATCTCAGCAAAATGTAACACATCCATCAATTTAGCGGACCATCTGATCATCTACATCAATCATGTACATGCAAAAAGCATGTTGCATATTCATATCTTGAAAGTTTTTCTGTCTTGTATAAATTTACACTCAAAACTCACAGGAATTCCGTTAATACCAGGAAATCCAGGCATTCCCATTTTTCCCTGCAAAAGAAAACAACATTATTAGACTTAGCTAGCATATCTGAAATTTTCAAATGTCAAATCTTATGAATACACCTCACAACACAGTCAGCTAAGCATTTGAATTTGTTTATTCCATTTCCCCTGACTTTTTACCCCCACTTATATAGTGTGACAAATGTCATGATCTAGAGCCAGAGGAATCTCCGATTATACATTTCTGGACACAAGTGATTAAAACTTTATGTTTGACATGAACTGTCTAAAAATAACGAAGTCTCTGAGATATTTCTTGTACAAAATATCAGCTGAAATATGCCTAAATTGTTAATTATTAAATTCCTCTAATATGACTTGTTTTTCTGATGGTTTCCTGAGTGAATTGTTAGGTTGTGTTGTGAGATCATTTCTTCATTTCTTGTATCAGTTACGGTATCTTATTTTTGCAATCAAAGACAGTAATGTATTTTCGTGGTATTGTGACATATAACGTCACTACTTAACGACTACATTGTATGGAACACATAGAAACTAAAGTATCGAAACGTTGAAGCGTCTTTCTCGTTTATCCATCACTACAGGTTGATTTCTTCACTCACTCTGTCTCCTTTTGGTCCGGTAAGTCCTAATGGGCCGTCATCACCTTTTTGTCCCTTCTGTCCGGGCAGTCCTTCCATGCCTGGATAACCCTGAACACCTTGTGGGCCGGGGGGTCCAAGGGCCCCAGGAATACCCTACAAAGGGCAAAACATGGATTATCACACAGTTTATATATTCTGTACAGATAATTTCAATTCAATAATGTTGGTCACATGAAACTTATTAAGCCATAATTCCCATAAATATAGTTATCGAATCAGTTTGATGATGTCATACTGTAACCTAGCTTTTACCATCTTTTATTCATGTGCAAGAAAATTTCGCAAAATTCATAAAAATCTCGTCACAAATATTTCTTAATGTTGCAAACCAGTCCTTGAATTGAAAGGAGAATGAAAAAGGCTTAAATTACGAAAATTATACTTGCCACGAGAACTAATTTTAATTACCACATGTGAATGCAAAATAAAGAAGCAACAAATAAAAATGGCTTACAGTATATATTGGTACCATCAACATAAAATCCACTTAAATTTAAATTTGACATGGCACTACAGTAACAATGACCACATATACTGGTACAACTGTTAATTTTTCATGGGTATATATTAATTCTAATTTTCCAATGGTCCTCTACAAACATGACAACCAGGAGAAATTCAATGATAATTTTGAACTGTCGAAAGTCCCACAGGCTACATTCTACAGAATAATTTAACAAAATGGAGTAACATGCATTAATACAGAATTTGTAACAAGATTTTTGAGCATTTGACCTTGTAACTGTGAAGGTCATCTGGATCCCCTGTCAAGCTGTGAAAGACTTTCTGCTTTTTATGGCAGTGTCTGTGCCAGTAACTTAGCCTCTGTGGTTGCATATGTTTAATTACCTAA
Organism: Ostrea lurida; assembly: GCA_903981925.1. NCBI lineage: Eukaryota > Metazoa > Mollusca > Bivalvia > Ostreida > Ostreidae > Ostrea > Ostrea lurida. The sequence goes on from CAJDSM010019948.1 coordinate 9,838, forward strand.
CCAAATCTCTCCATCAAAACTTAATCTATTCACAAGGATGAAAGTTCCTATTCCCCCATCACTGATTAGTTTGGCTGGTCATGGGCTAGTGGCATGCAGTGGCTTTCACAAAAATCTTGATGACTTTTGCAGAAAATTAGTTATCTGAAAGTCTTTACAGGATGATTATGGCAGATATAGGAACAGCCACTGCAGGTAGAACGGAAGGAATCCAACAGGTTTCCGAGGGGTCAATGCCCAGGGGCTATCAGCTGTTGCATTGCTGCTTACATCAGCAATAATAGGGCAATGATTTCTTTATGGGAATTTAATGAGTGCAGCATAAGAAAAAGGTTCTGGAAGGTTAAATGGAGATGGGTAAAACTCTTTATTGAAAAATCAGGACTCTACTTCTAACAGACAGAACTATAAAACAATTTTTGATGTCAAATACTTTATATGCCTTATAGGTAGAGATATATACCCAGGGTTGCCAGAGGTCTTTTCTCTACTGCTGTAACCATCATCACAGTACCATTGAACAATTTCAATTTACTGTTTTAATTGAAATATTCACACTGCCTGACCAATTTGGGAAAATTGCATGTACATGTCAGGAATGGGGTTGATTTATGTTAAGAATGGGGCTGATTATTATGTTACAAATGGGGCTGATTTATGTCACAAATGGGGCTGATTTATGTTATGTCAGCTGTTAGGAATGGAGCTGATTATTGGTGCCCCAGTTTCTGAGAACTAAGAGTCCTGAAGTTTACTTTCCTTGTAATTCCACAAGTTGCATCTATCCTGAATTAATCATTTGTTTTTCAAAAGTGTCTCTATGCACTCCTTTTCAGATGCATCACATGTTCTTAAAATGGAAATTATAATTAAGACATTCATAGTATACAGATGTGATTGAAATTTCTTCCTGCCCAGTTATTACTGTCCATTTTTGTTATTCTGGCTCTGTATTCCAAACTGCAATCATACAAGGCCCTATCCCCCTTGTTTGTCTTAATTGAGAAAGATTTCACTGGAATTGAGTTCACATAGGTTTGGGAGGTTAGTACACCCACACTATTTGAGGGACATTCAGGGGTGAAATCTTAATCTTATCATTATATAATATCCATTGTCAGAACCCACGGGTTTTCTCTCCATTATACTGCATTATGGAGAGAAAACCCGTGGGTCCTGACGATGTATAATATCTATCTCCTCAAGGTATTTAGTCTGACCTTTCAACCTGCCCTCCTCACAATTTCTCTACTTACTGCAGTTTCCTGTTTCTTCTCTACG
>CAJDSM010019948.1:14913-25404 GCA_903981925.1 Ostrea lurida
ACATCTACCTCATAAGACATCTACCTCATACAACATCTACCTCATAAGACATAAAACCTCATACAACAGACTATCCCATACAACAGAATACCCCACACAACACAATCCCTCATACAACAGAATTCCTCATACGACATCTACCTCATACAACACCTGCCTCATACGACATCTACCTCATACAACACCTGCCTCATACGACATCTACCTCATACGACATCTACCTCATAAGACATAAANCAGAATTCCTCATACGACATCTACCTCATACAACACCTACCTCATACGACATCTACCTCATAAGACATAAAACCTCATACAACAGAATACCTCATACAACAGAATACCCCACACAACAGCACACCTCATATAACAGAATACCCCATACAACAGAAATCCTCAATACAACACAAAACCTCGAATAACCGCAAACTTCATACAACAGAATACCCCGTAGTGACACAGAATACCTAATCTAACAGAATACCCCACACAACAGCACACCTCATATAACAGAATACCCCATACAACAGAAATCCTCAATACAACACAAAACCTCGAATAACCGCAAACTTCATACAACAGAATACCCCGTAGTGACACAGAATACCTAATCTAACAGAATACCCCACACAACAGCACACCTCATATAACAGAATACCCCATACAACAGAAATCCTCAATACAACACAAAACCTCGAATAACCGCAAACTTCATACAACAGAATACCCCGTAGTGACACAGAATACCTAATCTAACAGAATACCCCACACAACAGCACACCTCATATAACAGAATACCCCATACAACAGAAATCCTCAATACAACACAAAACCTCGAATAACCGCAAACTTCATACAACAGAATACCCCGTAGTGACACAGAATACCTAATCTAACAGAATACCCCACACAACAGCACACCTCATATAACAGAATACCCCACACAACAGAACACCTCATATAACAGAATACCCCATACAACCGAACACCCCATACAACAGAATACCCCATAGTGACACAGAATACCTAATCTAACAGAATACCCCATAGTGACACAGAATACCTAATCTAACAGAATACCCCATAGTGACACAGAATACCTAATCTAACAGAATACCCCATAGTGACACAGAATACCTAATCTAACAGAATACCCCATAGTGACACAGAATACCTAATCTAACAGAATACCCCATAGTGACACAGAATACCTAATCTAACAGAATACCCCATACAACAGAACTCCTCATACAACAGAACACCCCATCCAACAGAATACCTCAATACAACAGAATACCCCATACAACAGAATACCCCATACAACTGAAAACCTAATACAAAACAGATTGATTGATTGATTTTTGTTGTTTTTCGTCCGTCGAGAATATTTCACTCATATTGAACGTCACCATTGCCGGGAAGGCTGCAAATTTAGGCCTATGCTTAGCAACTCATGGCTTTTAGCAGGAGGGTTCTTTAGCGTGCCACACCTGCTGCGACACGGGACATCCGTTTTTAAGGTCATCTCCGAGGACCTGTGACATTCACACCTGTTGCCGAGCGTTTGGCAGTGGAACTGTCACTACCTGTGTTAACGACTTAGGTCTGTCGCGGCCGGGATTCGAACACCCAACTTCCGCATGCGAGGCGAACGCTCTACCGACTGAGCCACCGCCGCGGTTTAATACAAACAGAAAACCTCAATACAACAGAATACTTCATACAACAGAACACCCAATACAACAGACTACCCCATACAACAGAATACCTCGATCATACAACAGAAAACCCCATACGACAGAAAACCTCACACAACAGAAAAACCCATACAACTGAAAACTTACCCGAGATCCTTTCTCACCAACACATTTACATCCATTATTCCTTTCACAGTTCACTCCACATTCCTTTAAGTCTTGCTGCAAAGAGAAACAATGATATTATATTATACATGTATATCATATCGAAGATTCTATGTAAGTAAGTAAGTATATTGTTTATTATAGTGACGTGTCATATATTCATAATTACAACATAATATACATATATGATGAGCCTTTAAACACCCTGCCCAATCGGACCTATATGTCACTTTTAACAGTATTTAACAATGAAATAAAATAGACTATGAAAGTTGACCCTTAATTTTGTAATGACTTCATTTGTTGAATGTATTCTGACTTAATCTGTTCATTCACTTGACCATTAAGATTAAGTAAGAAGGGCGACTATCTTCACATAGTGGATGATTGTATTGGATGTTTTACAAAAAAAGCTTTCTCCAACAGTTCAAAAGTCTCTGAACTTTGGTTTCTTTCTCTCTGAATCACTCAACTCCAGACATTTTGACATCACAGATCTGTCTGATTCATCCCCCTCTGCTTAGTTCAGCAAAAATTGAAGGAAAAAATGGAACATGATTGAAGAATAAACACACACAAGATATCTATCAGACCCCAAGGGAAATATTTATACGTCTCCATGGAAACCTATAAGAGTGCTAGTGTTGTTTACAGAAACACAACGGATAGGGAGGTTTCCTTATCTTAGGAGGTATCCACCGAAATGGCTACTTAGAATATTGTTAGAACCTGAGTTTAATCATGTACTTCTCTGATGCCCTTGATGACGATAACTACTGCTACCAGCCTACCATGAATATTCTATGCAAATGAAGAGCATGTGCATTGTCTTATATCATTAGCACTGCATGTGCTTACACTTTGTTTTGGTCAAAATATTCATGCTTTCTGTGATCCTTACACTTATCATGATTATAAAGGTTAAATTCCCTGTACTTGATAGAACCAATTAGGCCTGCAGAATACAGCAATTCGGTGAAATGCTTAGACTGCAGCACTCAATCAGCTGGGAAGTACCACATGCTTCTTTCTATAGCAAAGACACTCTGGAGAAATCAAACATGCATTGAATATTAAATAATATGTTGTATGTTCAAATGTCAGGAAGGTTAAGAACAAATATAGTGTTATGCTTTGTTCCTTATGCCGTGCCTTGTACCATGTCACTGTCACCCACCCCCCACCCCCTCTAGCAGTGCCTGACTCAGGGCATGGACACTTTCAGTGACAACAGGCTGAACCTTGTGCCCCATGTATCCCCACCCCACCCCTCTAGCGGTGTCTGACTCAGGGCATGGACACTTTCAGTGATGACAGCCTGAACCTTGTGCCCTCACTATCTACACTTCTATTTTCTAACTCTCGTAAATCATCAGCGAGTTTCCTTCTTGCAACAGTTGTGTTACAACAGTAGTTGCAACAACAGATTTCCCCACACATGACATACTAAGCAGTCTTTGATAACCCCCTCTGTCTCAAACTACTGACTTTCATGGTGATTGGTTCTGGCATCCAGTTAATGCTCTAACATATAGGCTTGTACAGTAACTATATACTCAGCAAACTGACTGTTGCACAGTGAGTGCAACCTGACAAAGATAAGTATATGTAAGTGGTCCTACTTTGAACCTATTATGTTGCTTGCAATTGCCTACTTGAATTTAAAGATTATTCTACTTAATCATACACTATTCCACTTATGAGTCAAGGGATAAGAGACATTTTGTTCATATCTTGAAATGCAAATGAAGCATAGTAATTAATGCTATTTCATTTCCTGCAAAAAATCAGAACCCATCTGACAGGTGTTTCAATTTACCTGATGGTCAAAATGGGTAATTGACCATGTGCACCATCAATCTCATTGCTAGATTATCAGATGCATGATGGGATTAACAAATGGACAGCCAGTCCCCACTCATGAATTTGAAAAATTTAAACTGCAATATTGACATGTGGTGTAAATGCATGTGCAGGTTTTTTTCCAGAAGGCAATTATTTTTATGACTGAAGTTTCCATCTTGTTTTTCTTACATCATCACAGTCTGATGGAATTTGCAAACCTCAAAACCATACTTTGGCAAAGATAACAGCTGAGAACTGTTTTTCATCTTATGCAAGAAAAATATCTTTTGAAACAGTGTATTTACAGTTCTTAATAAATGCCTACCTATATAAAGGCACAGACAAAAATATTTTGTACTCAATAACCTATTTCAAAATTTACCATAAAGAACCCCACAAAAACATCAAATGAGGACTAAGGGAGAATTTCAAAAGTTGCTTGCATTCTATAACCCGTAAATTATCCCTTATGATGAAAAAAAAAAACCGATTTTTGAAAAGTGTTTCCAAAAGGCTCTTAGCTTGTGCCTAGAAATTTCTAATTGCCTTCCAAGTAATTACACTTCCTAAATTTAAGAAATTCTGCCCACTATTTAACACATGTACTCAAATTTCTCCTAATAAAAAAAGTACTGAGGAAGCTATATGTAAATTTCCTGAAAGCTGTGATTGATGAACTAGGTCAGTCTTAACATGCTTGTTAAGCCATCCTGCCATGAAATAGATGAAGAACATCTGAACCCATTTACCATCCATGGTCTGCAAACCATCAACTCAAAGAATTCTCTGGGTTTCAAAAAAAAAATTCCCAAGATTATCAGCCCTATAATCCTCTGATGGAGGCATTTTTATCTGTATTGTATAAACCTTTTGTGTTTCTGTCTTTGGTGAACAATGAAAGTACTTTATATTTCATATACAATCAGATCTGTTTTTCACAGTTAAAGCTTTGTTATTTCACTCCAACCACTCCACTATCATTCAAGTGGTCTTCATTCATTACAAATGATATATTGTTTTTGAAGATATTGAATTTAGAGAGAGAGACTGTTAATTAGGTAGAAAGTTTAGAATGTCCATGATGAATACCAAACCCTATAGGCACCAGGCATTATAAATTTCTTAGAGCCATCAGTTTTCGGAGTTGTCCAATAAATTTAATAACATCAGAAAAGGATTTTTCAGTTTGGTAATATAATTCAACAACTCAAAGTTAACGAAAATACATATTGAAACATTGAAAAACAAGAAATGTTTGAGAACAAAATGCCCCCCATGGTGCAAAATTCAAAATGGCTATTTATGAAATTGGTGCTTTATACAAGGCCAAACTAATCATTAAACAAATAAGGGTAAAATACCTATTCATCATGATTAATGTCAAGTTTGAACAAAATATACAACAGATATGACAAATCTTAAGCAGTTTTGAAATTGGCCTATCAGAATTGACCTTGATCTTTGCCATGTGACCCAAAATAATTAGGGATCATTTACTTTCTAAGGACAACACCTGTACCCAGTTTAGTTGTTATCAAGCAAAGGGGTCAAAAGATTTTGAGCGGACTAACACATGGGTTAAGACCAGTGATTGACCTTGACCTTTAACCTTTGTGACCTTAAAATCAACAGGGATCATTTAATCTCTAAGGACAACCCCTATGCCATGTTTGTTGATTCAAGCAAAGGGGTCAAAAGATATTGAGCGGACAACACATGGGGTTAAGACCATGATTTGACCTTGACCTTTGACTTTGTGACCTGGAAAATCCAAGAGGATACTATCTCTCTAAGGACAATCCCTAGGCCAAGTTTGGTTGATATCAAGCAAAAGGGGTCAAAAAGATATTGAGTGCAGACAACACATGGGTTGTAAGACCGCAATTTGACCTTGACTTTGACCTGTAAAAATCAATATGGGTATCTATCTTCTTAAGGGCACCCTGTACCAAGTTTGGTTGATATCAAGCAAAGAGGTCAAAGAGTATGATTGCGGACAGCACAGAGTCTACACAGATGACTCCCACTTTGAATTATCTCATGACCTTATGTACCCAGTGTGCCTGCAATTAATATCATTATGGTTACAGTCCTAGCTACATATTATCATGCTCTTATGGGTTTCAGATACCCACTGTTATCTCAGGTCTAGTTGGTTGATAGCAATGAATAATGCAAGGTTATCTCAAAGAATAGTATTGAGCGGATTCAACATTGACTTAACTCATGAGGTCATCTATACCTTGACTCAGCCGCTATGTGACCTTATTTCGACACATTGTGACCTTGTAAGAATCAATAGTTGTGTGTCGTGTGTGTTCTCTAAGGGTCCCCTGTACCATTGCTAAGCAAAGGGTCAAAGATTATAATTGCGAAACTGGACAGACTATCATAGGGTTCTACGACTGACCACTTGAACCTTTAGCACCTATTATGTCTAGACTGTGACGTATTCTGAATCATCTACTCTTAATTAGGGACAACGCCCTTTATACCATAGTATGGTTGATATTCAAGCAAAGATGGGTGCATGGTTAGAGTGTGTAGAGTGTGAAAGCGTATGAAATTCACAACCGCGTAGCGGGCTCCCTACTGACGAAACGAGAGTCCGCGCCGGGTAATCATTGATCCGGACCGACATACCGAAAACACGACCACACGAGATGAGCCAAACAATATCCCCCCTCTATTTTCAAAGGGGGGCATAAAAATATTGTCTATTTTGATATAATCACCGAATTAAAGACATTGAATTTAAAAAAGATGCAAAAACCATATTCTATGTACTATTCACAAATGACGCTGTCTGTATTGGGGATTGTCAGCAGAGTACTAGTGTGATAACATTATTTTTTTATCATGTTGCTGAATCTCTTGAAATCCTTTGCTTAACCTGCAATTACCAATGTATTTTTCTGGACCCAAAATTGATTGTATACAAAGAATAAGTTAAACATGCAGATGGTTGCCTGAACTAGTAGCTTAAGTCTCATCCTGTGTTCATGAAACTTTTATATATTTTATATATTAATCACCCCTGGAGTACTCAGACACCCCCTGTGTGGTGAACATCCTATTGCCAGCAGAAGAGCAGATTATCAAAGGCAGCATGATTCTTGTAAGATGACACATGAAGTACAACATTGCTAATGGCAACAAAGGTGTGGTTCTGCTTGCAATAACAAGTTGTTAATTATATCATATGGATGCATCCAACCTCATACATTTACATGCTCCTCAGTGAGTAGCAAAACATAATGATTCTAATAGTCATTAAGGCGGCTCTGTCAATCTACTGTCACTACATCAAAATTTATACATTTTATGATATGAAAATGTTTGTATGGATTGATCCATTTGTATATACCCAGACTTTTGTGGAGGGGGGTGCGGGATCCTTCAGATGTAATATAGTCAATGTTCAGGGGGAAATCTGAATTTAATAGTGCCACAAATGATTTTGCTTTTTACAGGGGGGTGTGAACGCACCCCTTCCACCCACCCCTGGTTAGGGGCCTGATATTTCTAAGTATATTATTGGATAAAAGTATCCGTGGTTACTGAACCACAGATCTGGAGTTCTAATCTGCAAGTGTCTTCTGCATTATTAATTTTTGAAGATGACATGTCTGAATTTTTTCTCCCAAATTACAATTTATTTATTTATTTATTTTTTTTTTTTTGCTTTTCTGACATGCATTTTTCTTTCATGATCAAATCATTCATGCTGATAATTTGGTAATATCTCTTTCACGGTGGAGAGATCCACCTGATATGCATATTCATCAAATAATTTAATTGCATAAGACTTTTTAAGTCTATTCTATTTCACAAACTTTTTCATCACAATTTATATAAGCTTTTGAAAATTCTTTAATTTAGAACAAAATGCAATACTACTGAGTCAATTCTGGGGAATAGATATCAGCAGTGTATGTAGTATGTACGTACATCACTACACTGCAGCTGTTGTAGAACTGTTGTAGAGTTTATTGGACTAGCTGAACAAAGAGAATGACCCAAAATGATGGCATCCAGACAGCGACTATAAAACACCCTAAATCTGGGTCATCTCCAGGGAACATTTAGGATAAAGGAACAGCAGGGGGCATATCCTCACAATCTTCCACACATATAATACTAGTAAGCCTATCAGTATGTCAAAGGGTGGTGTGAGTCATTATATGTGTGTGGGAGTTTGGAAATATGAAAGACATTTGTGCATGTTATTTTAATACTACTATTTAACATCAGGCAGAGAATAAAATGCCTTTGTACTACTAGGTGCCTCATTGAAATTACTTGCTGCTTAGCAAAGGAAGCATGGTCTGAACATGCATCATATTCATTGCAAAATTTTATGCTCGTAATATATCAAAATTTCAGAACATTTCCCAGATTTATCTGATAAATTCAAATGAAAGTACACAATTCATATCATTTTTCACATTGTGAATCAAACCTTTATAGCAATATAAAACAGCTACTGTTAGGTGTGTGCTAATTTTGAGATAATTGCTTCAAAAACAGGAAAATTTCCATTTTGTTTTCACTCTCCATATATCATCTTGATTATCATGAAAAATCATCAGCCAGCATTATCTGATGCCGTGGAAACTGACTTGAATGTATGCCAAAACAACCCAGAAAGTATATTCAAGAGCTTTTTATAGATACATGTACATGGCAAAAGTGTTCTGTTCAAATGTACCATGCCTATATCGATATACAGTTAACTCTCGAATTATCGCCACCAGTTCATCGCCATTTTCGTATAACGCCACAATTTCTCTAGGAACGTTTTCTGTCTATTTAAAATTCTCGTTAAAACACCAAACTCGCTTTCGCCATCCGCCATGGTGTTTTTCAGTACAATCGGCTGTCAGATGTTAATTATCTCGATAAACCGCCATGGGTACCTGAGTGCCAAAGCGGTAAATTGGTCATTATCGATCTCCAGGTGTCCACCCGTGCCAAAAAAGACCACGGTAATACCTAAGTAGACAAGCAAAGACTTAATATGAGATGTAGTTGCGTTATTTTTACATGATAGAAAACATGTTTCAGTTTAGGTATGGCTTAGCCACGGATGAGAGTTTTTTTGAGTTGCTAAGATAAAAAGGAAAGGATTGTGTGATGTTTAAAGAAATACTCATGTTGAAAATTTTAAAAATGAATTTATTACAGAAAATATTTATATGAATTATATAAACAAACACGGAAAACAGCGGCAACTCTTTTTCTATAAAATGGCCGAACTTTTTTCTTCAAAATGGCGGAAATTCAATTCATCGCCAAATTCGTTATAACGCCAAAGATTCAAAAGAACAAAAGGTGGCGGCCGAGATTTGACTGTACTAATTTACAATTTTGAATATTAGCATCTCTGAACCTTAGAGCTCAAATGTTTGCACACAATGCATAACAAAAACAATACCCAATATTTATGAATTGCATACTCCCAATGGAACAATATGTTATTCATAATTGACTTCTTCAATGAGACAATTCATTAAGAATTTCAGAGGTCCACACAAACCCAAAGGCAAATTAAAAGAGCAATACATTGATGCATGTATATGTAAGATTTATGAAAGCAAAGTTTAAGATTATATTAAGTTATCAAACCATTCTAGATATTGGCAATGTCATGTGTTTTCAATAGCTTGACCATTTGTTGCATTAATTGACATATGATAACACATTCTGTTTAATAAACATAAGATATCTACCAGTATACATGCTTATGATATCTTACTCATATAAATAAAGCATCCAAACTAAATTGAATCTTTCTGTGCTTTACATAAAATATTTCTTCACTAATAGGGCTGTGCGAGTTTATTTTGTGAAATTAATATAAGAGTTCACTGCAATCTTCGTGCTTTATAAAAAAAATATTTCAATTGCAGTGTGTATCTTGTGTATATTGCTATATTAAACGATCCTCTCCTTTCCATTCTCAGTGATTCTGTAGTGGGTAACAGCATGGAGAAAATTCCACCATCTTATATCGAACACAAGATTTTTTCCTTGCCTAGATGGTCAAGCAGTCGACCAAACTGGTCACACGCTGCTAGGAGATTTGTTTCCACGTCATGAATTCAGCTTCAAACAGGGACAGAAGTGAGTATCCAAAATAAAGTGAAATACACAGTCTGTCTGTCTGTCTGTACTTATGTACATGTATGTATGTATAGCATGAAGTCTTAGCAGATAAGATCCCATTTCACAGACCACACCCACACTAAAAATTTTGCCATGAGTAGCCAGAAAATTCTTATATGATTCTGAATTTTTCAAATGGACTGCTTTTTGTTGCCATTGAGTTCATATTTATAATCTTATATACAAATTGCTGAACAAGATGTAATATACACTGTAGGGTGTAAGGGGAGGTTGGAGCATTTTTTAATCAAAAGATCAGGAATTGCCTTTTCTACAGTTAAGAGAACAGGATACCACAATGTGGAAAGATGGAGATAAAAACGCAAAATGCTGCATGTACACACTTTTCTGAGATTATGCAAAGAAAGCATTGAATACTACAAAAACTGGGGAGACAATGTTACATGTAACCTACATGACAATCCACATTGAAGACTTCAGGTCAGATCATAACATACAGGAAGTATAAGTGATAGCTTATCCACATGTCTTCAGGTGATCTAAGTGATGTGGGCTATAATCCACATGTCTTCAGGAGATCTTTGAAGTGATGGCTTGTCCACAAGTCTTAAGGAGATCTAAGTAAAGTCTTCAGATCTAAGTGATGGCTTATCCA
>CAJDSM010019948.1:30465-46484 GCA_903981925.1 Ostrea lurida
CTATTCTTAAAAAACAGGTCGGTTCAAACGAGCCTGACGACCGTATTGATTTCACTTTAAAATAAAAAGAGTGCAAAAAATCTCTAAAATCGAGCTCCTTGTCCGAGACATACTGTACGTCCATGCATATCCGGATTAAGTATATACTACCCAACATTCGATGTATATTGCATATACTTCTTACTATGCCAGTTGGTTCTGTTTCATGCAAACGATCGTTTTCAACCTTACGAAGGCTGAAAAGAAAACAGAACATCGTCTCAATGGATTGGCGTTGCTTCACATCCACAAGAAAGTTGACATTGATGGACGAATTGGAGCTTTACACTTTTGACATTCACTCCCTTGAATTTGTTATCAAACTTCTTGTTCCTACATTAAAACCTTACAAAACTGCTAAACTAATTATATTATTTAAAACTAAAATTTGGGCTAAAAATTTACATTTTGGGGTGCAAAATTGTCTTCAGCTTCTGGGGGGCACAGATCCCCAGACCCCCTGCCTCAGTAAAAGGATATAGCTCGGATGTAACAAGCTACGCCCATGGAGAAGACACAAAGTAATAGATGCAAGCCAAACTAAGAAGAAACTGTTCTATGACAGCTTTCAGTTCAGGTGAGCTAAAATTATTCAAAACAATCATCATCTGAATCCTAACCCATTTATGATGTTTAAGTTCTGTTGTGATGTTTGAAGTGCACATGTAACAGGAAGGGAGAAAATGCAGATTCCATCCTGGGCCCCCTGAATCTCCAGTCAGATAACTGACCTATATGGCCACCTGTGATCGAACCTGGTGGCTGACTGCTATATATACTAAAAGTGGCCGTCACAAATGATACTGATTTTATTCCAATGCCAATGAAATTAAAAAAATCTTTTACAGTTTCATCTGTTGATAATGCGATATTCGTTCAAGAATTCATTCAATAAATTTTGAGCTTCAAGAGAGAATGAGAAACAACTAGGATACAGCATCATAATATTTGCATGGGTCCCACATTTGCAAAAAATAAATTTTGGAAACTGGTCAGCTGGGAAAAAAGTAGAACTTCATCAGTAATTGTTCCAAAGAAATTCAAAACTATGTGGTAAATTTCATATCTGAGTGAGTATATGCACACACAGCTGGTGAGATGAATTGATGGATGGACAAACCTATAGTCCTCTCGAACTTCGCCAGCAGTCCTGATACTAATCAGCAGTGGAAGTCTTCAAATATTGATAAGCATTAGTCTTCAAATTTGAAGAAAGAAACTAGGCCATTTTGTATTTGATTCCATGCAGTTCTCATGTAGTACCTCCACCCACATTTGATGAAGCTCAATGCCACTGATTTCCAGCTTCTCTTTAGGGCAAAATAAATAAATTGTGTGTTTCCGGAACCCCGACCGAGTCCCGACCCTAATTTATCGGGCCAACCCTGCAATATTTTATTCGTTTTTTATCCGGATTTTTTTTCCCCATCTCGATCCGATTTTTCTTTTTAAAAAATAACGCCCACAATGGTGGCAGAAATAAATTTTACACTCTTTTTGCCATATGGAAAAAAGAAAAAAAAATCCAAATAAAATGTTTCAATAAAATAAAATGCTTTTTCCTACCTACCTACCTACCTACCTACTTTAGATTTCTAAAGTCCCTGAAACACACAATTAATTTATTTTGGCCTTACAACAAAATGTTACATCTGTTGCTCATGCAACATAGTGCTCTAGCAATGTCCAACACTTTAAGATGCACACCCAGATGTGTAAAGTTACAAATTCTGGGATTAACAAATCTCTCTCTCTCTCTCTCTCTCTCTCTCTCTCTCTCTCTCTCTCTCTCTCTCTCTCTCTCTCCGTATCTGTGTGTGGTATACCATATACAATTTTTTTTTATTATTATTCTATTAGATATATAAATTCAAGCACATTCAATTAAATAATTGCAAATATACCACACGTTTATATCAAATATATCAAATAAAAATTAAAATTTACTCACAGCATATACTTGAACAGCACTTGATATATATAAGCTAGCTACGCAGAGTAAGAGCCTGCAACGAGAAAAATGAAACAAACTATAGGTGATTCTGATAAATGCAATATTCGCAAGCATCGCGAAACCAGAATTTTAACTCGTACAAGACAAGAAAATAACTCTATAAAAACTTTAAAAAACAAAATTTTACAAAAGATTAAATGTAGAACTTACCATGACTTCATGGCTTTAGAGTTTCTGTAATTTTTGAAAGCACTATGGTTTTTCCCGTCTTGACTTTTGGCGCACGGCGCACAACTACTGTTCTTGCGTTCTAACGGCATCAGTTATTTTGTCACAGACGTCGTGTTCGGTCACAGAACGGCCGCTATGCCGCTCTTTCCTCCACAGCTGAGAAGTCTCAGCTAGAGTTGGTCAGTTCACCTCTCTGAATCCGTTAAAATGTCCCCAGTAACATTAGAGCGGTGACACGCTACGATCCTCCAACTACCCTTTCTTCGGATGAAGACAAGCTCCAAGAAATGCCGAAGATTCCGATTTGGAGAGAGAAGGCGGAGCTTGCATATCAAGTTTCAGCCACCTCTCAGTTTAGGAGAATTTCACAATATTTCTCACGTTAAAAACAATACTTTTAATTTTCACGGAAATGTCTCGAATACCGCCAAGCTTAGCTAAAACAATGCTGCTCTGTTTTACAAAATAGGAGAAATTTTCACGTCGTTACGATAAGAGTCTTGGTCGGGATAAGCAGTGATTTTATTCTTTTATGATGGGATGCTGACGATAAGACGTCTGCATAATCTGCAGTAAATCGGATTAACGTAAAAGATTATAAAACAAGGGCCTTATCTCCAATGTTAGCACTAATGTCCATATGATAATAAAGAAGAGCGAATGTTTTAAAAGAGGAGGTTTAGTCGACATTGGATACTTAGAAATGGCGAAGGTATATTCTCCCTACCTGAAGCAGGGTTTTGGGGGAAATCTTACGAAAATTTGCATTGATTGACAGCGAAGAATTCTGGAAAGTTCTTGTGAGACAAAGCAACCTTCTTGGAACGCTTCCGCACACAAAAAGAAGTGCACCGAAAGTTCAGCAATTTTGTGGTCAGAGAGACAGATCTGAACTGTTAAACATAAATGACCTCTTGACAAAATCTTGAAGTGAATCACAGTGGGCATAGTTGTGCTTAATGTGCGAATTTGGAGTGTTTGAAAAGTTGAGATTTTTTCTTCTAAAAGTGGGCGGTCCGCTGCTGAATCTGACGGTCGTTGCCGTACTCCGCCGAGAACTTGGGGATTGGAACATGGTCACAAAGTTCCGCTAAACTTCTATGAGACTTTTTTTCCCCAAGATAAATCGGTGACGGAAGAGACGAATTTTCAGCACAGTCCCTCTGTGTGGGACTAAGGGGACTAGGAGAATGAGACCACGGGATGTGATTTTATTTCTGGTGGTGCTAGAAATTTCTTTGGATCTGTCTCTTGGAGCCGTGAGTATCATATATATAGTCCGTTTCTAAATTTGATGCGGCGTACCGCGAATGCCTCGGGAATAAAGAGAGCAGAATTTCGGATACAAATATTTTCAGTTACATGTACATGAATTTAATTTTTTTTTTACCGTCCTGGCACGGTCTGGCTTCGTAATGTTGGGGCCGGGTTCCACTCTTGACCTCGTGCAGCGTTAAACCGACGTTTGGCATACGTAATGACTGCTCTTTCACCAAACACCCGTCATTTAGAATTGAATGTCACAGGTTTATCGGATATGAATTAAAAAAATGAAAATGGAGGTACCGAATCATGGTAGGCGTTGGCAAATATAAAGAACCCGCACGGATACGGCCAATGAGCGAAGCTGGTGCCCGGTGGACGGTGACGTCTCATAACTTAAAACAACAGATGCGGTGGTTAGCAGTGGTATTATGATATTATGTATGTAGTATTGGTTTTATTATACTGAATAAACACTTTAGGCAGTTTGAAATTATTGAATGAACTAAGTACGTTTAGTTATGTGGATTCGTGCTGAAATTATTGAATGAACCTAGTACGTAGTTATGTGGATTAGTGCCATATCGGTTACAGAGTTGTGACCCAAGAGAGATGATGTTTCCTGTCCAAAAGAGAAAGGGGAATCGTAGACTCCAAAAGAACCTCTGTTTGTAATTAAATTTCAGTCAGATTATGATGGGGAGAAGTTTGCAACATTTATAAATACTTACCGTCACTCTCAATCTGCAACTACCAATATAAACAAGAGTTGTTTCCCTTGTTGAAGCTCTCTCTCTCTCTCTCTCTCTCTCTCTCTCTCTCTCTCTCTCTCTCTCTCTCTCTCTCTCTCTCTCTCTCTCTCTCTCACATTTTATAATCTGACATCAAATTTTGTAATGAATAATTGTGATTTATTTAACTTCTACTACTTCTAACCAATGTTAACTTATATAATGGACCATGGCAGATCCAGGATTTGTTGAGGGGTGGGGGGAGGGGCGGGTATTTGTTGAAAGAGGAGCCAACAAGCTAGATGTTCTCTCTCTTCTCCTCCCTCTCTCTCTCTCTCTCTCTCTTCTCTCTCTCTCTCTCTCTCTCTCTCTCTCTCTCTCTCTCGCTCTCTAACATGTATTATAATCTGACTTCAAAGTTTGTAGTGATTTATTTAACTTCTACTACTTCTAAGTTCTAACCAATGTTAACTTTTATATAATTAATGGACAGTGGTGGATCCAGGATTTTTTGAGAGGGGGTTATTGTTTGAAAGAGGAGCCAATAAGCTAGAGGTCTGGCATGATGCTCAGGTTTTAGAGCTTCTAGAGTTACTTTTAGGGGCTGTTTGTACAACATAATAAGATTGGTCACCAAAAGGGCCCCCCTCCCCCTCTTAATCTGCCTATGACGGATATATATAAATTAAGTAAATACACATTGGCTGTTTTTGATATACAGTCAACTCTCGATAAAACCCCGCCACCTTTTGTTCTTCTGAATTTTGGCGTTATAACGAATTTGGCGATGAATTGAATTTCCGCAATTTGTAGAAAAGAGTTACTCTCTCTTAAATTTCAATGTTGCATATATATAATATCAAATAAAGAGTTATCCCTCTTTTCCATTTTTGCATATTATATTCATGTAAATATTTTCTGTTAAAAGAATAATTCCATGTATTTTGTTTAAACATCACATTACTTTTATTAACACATAAGGCTTTATTTCCAAACAATACACACATCTTCAAACACAAACCAGTCAACACTGTACAAGGACACACGATGAATACAGTGTACATGTTAAAAGTTATTTAAAAAACTTGTTCAAAGGTTATTTGTTTAGACTGCTTGCCGTGGACTTTGAAATAAAGTCTTGAATAGAAAAACATTTATTAATAATGTCTTCATCGTTACAACTCTTACAAAAACGAATCACTGTTTCCAAGGCGGAATTGCGACATTTTGCTGTCGGGGTTCTCCCCAGAACACGGTAAAATAATCGGCCATTTTCCTGCTGTGTAGTTTTAGGATTACTTTCATGGTAATTAAATTATTTCTTTCTTTTCTTCAAAATTCAACAGAACTCGCTTCTGTGGCGAAGCCATATCTAAACTGATTATGCTTTCTTTATTTGTAAAAATAACACGACTACATCTCATATTAAGTATTTCTGTTTTTTTAATACAGCAATTACCGATCGAGGTCTGTCTGCACAGGTACATGTAGACGCCTGAGATCGATAATCACCAATTTACCGCTTCGATGACCACAGGTACCCATGGCGGTTTATCGAGATAATTAGCACTGTGAAACAGACTTTTGTACTAAAAACACGTGGCGGATGGCGAAAGCGAGTTGGCGTTTTAACGAGAATTTTAAATAACAGGAAAACGGTCCTAGAAAAAATGCGGCGTTATAGCGAAAATGGCGATGAATTGAGTGGCGATAATTCGAGAGTTAACTGTATAAGCACATCTCTTGTCAGATGGGAAAATGGCTGAATAGGTGTGTGAAATAGTGTCCCCTCAGAATGCATGCAATTAAAAATCTCATTTTGATTACAGTTATATAATCATCTGAAGGTTTCTTCTGTTATGTTCTAAATCAGTGTGATATTTTATCCATGATTGAAGATTTCAGTGTCACCCTATTTTTTTTTTTCTCTGTAGGCTTGCAAAGGATGTAGTTCTACCGTTTGTTTGTGTGCTGGACAGAAAGGATACAGGGTGAGAATTAAATGACATTTTGTTTGTCTGCCTCCCACCACTAGATAGAACAAAACTGATTTCATGTTTGTAAGAATTTTTTCTCTTATTTACCACACATCATGGTAAAATATTTCAACCATTATATGAAATCCAATTTTTTAGGGAGCGCGTGGCTTACCTGGATTAAGGGGCTCTCAAGGATTACCTGGGTTCATAGGACGTGAGGGGCCACCGGGACCCAAAGGGTTGAAGGGTGATTATGGAGAAGCCGGTGGGGATGGTGAGCGGGGAAACAGGGTAAGTTTATATACTGCATGGATACATGTATATTTTAGGGTACTGTAGATTCCTGATTTTACGCAAGTACTTTATATCGTGAGTTGACTCTAAACACGTCAAATTGCAAAAATGTAAATTCGTGATTGTTTTACGTGTTAATGAAGAGTGTTCACATGTATTTTAGTACTCTAAAAATAAAAGCGAAAAATTTTATTTCGCGATCGATGCTCCTCGTGAAATTATGCGGTAATAATTACTTGCTTTTTATTAGGAATTTACAGTATCTAACAGTAGCAGGAGCAAAATTTACATCCTGTTTGGTACAATTATGAATTTATTCATATATATTTGATAATGATGATGATATGCTGTATTGTTTTTGCAATATTTGGACAAAATTATATGCTTGCATAGATTTATCATTTTGGTGTATCTATTAAAACTTGAGAAATGTTAGCTAGTATACAGCTGACACTTGTGCTACACAGAATGCTCAATTTGTGGACCTTTAATACAATTTTATAAGTTGCTAAAGTAGTGTGTATACTTAATGATACTTTTTATATAACAAATAATTCTGTGATACACAAATTTGCTAAGAGCTTGTAGGATACAGTACAGTAAGCTGGAAGTGCTCTCCTTGCCATGATATTCATTCTATCATGCCTTGGTTTCTTTCAGGGAGATCCCGGCCCTCAGGGAATGAATGGCGTGCCAGGAGTGCCAGTAAGTATATGTATCTGTGTTGAGCTTTAATTGTTCTAGTGAGTTAAAGAAATAATGAACTTTATGTTTTGTTTTTATTTTAATCTTTCCATCTTCCTTTTTAATAAAACCTTTAATCTTGATATTCTAGGCTACGAGGGCCGTTCAAAAAAATACGTAGGGACTTTTTGACAAATATTTTATTACAACTCATATAATAACTACATCTTGGTAAGATATGTTTTAACCATAAAAATCCAACTAATTTTTAATTAAAAACTTCAATATATCCGATGACATCTAAAAATTATTCAGATTTCAAAATGGAAAATGGGGTCACGGAGCACGTTCGCGATTTTGGTGCACAGCCAACAAATACACTATATAATGTTTAAAGTCAGTATCTCTGACTAATTGCATTAAAAATGAAACATAATTAGAGTATACTTAAAATCAAGAATTGTTACCTCATTTCACGCAGTAAATTTTGAACAATACATCGCATCCATTGAACGGAAATCCTTATAGAGCCGAGGTTCGTCCTCGTCTCAAAAAGAATGCAAAGAAAGCGACATCGCATGACGTTACGGCAGAAGCGAATAGCGATAGCATTTTTTGTTGCCGTTCAAAGAAAACCCAATACAACTTTTAATTACGCTAGACAAAGAAAAAATATGTTAAAAACAGACCTGCATTTCTTAGTAATGACATAGGGTTTTGAAGAGTAAAAAACTCTGTGTATAGATATGATTGGCGACTAGGAGAAAGCAGAATACCAGTAAAGATTATCAGCTAAAATCACGTCGAAAGATTTCACATCAACGTCTGTTTTCCATTTAATTTAAGCAGGTAACACCGCGTTAAAAAATTGAACCAGTCCGACGAAACTTTAAACTTATATACTAATTCGAAACAATGTACAACTAGATGTTCACGAGTACTATAGAGATGCCTCTTTAATTGAATTTGGTCAAGGCGCTTACAGACTTCGATGAGATGTATAGATTTATTTGAAGAAACTGTGAAATACATTTATCGTGACGTTATGGTTTTAACGTTACGTTAGCTCGTGATGACAAACCATGACTGCCGTTTTAAATTTTTAATTATTAGTCTTACGCTCGAGTTCCGAAGCATCTAATTCATAAAGCGATTGAAAATCCATTACATTAATAGAATTTATTTAATGTTGTTATACATAAGGAGTAATGTGACCTGTTGACTTTGAGAGATTTAGCAGTTACATAAGATGAAGAATTGTTTTATACTAGCATGAGAATTTACTACTCTATTTTATCCAAGAATGGCCCTCGTAGAAATCTACCAATCTCATGTTATGATAAAACTGTTGATATACAATACTGAATAGAACTCTTAATATTTATTTTCGAGGTGAAAGTTGACAGGGTATCTACCGACATTTGTTAGACGGTAAAAACTCCAATCAAATGCGCGTGAACGCGCATTATGATGAAGAAGTTTCCAAGTTCTAGGAGAAGTTCCGGTGTATAACTTGGTGCATTATCACCCGAGAACCATATAAGATTTATTTCTTATCACTTTAATTTTATATTACAGACAACAAAACAATTCCATTAGACTTTAACATTGTTGTTCAGCGTACAGTCGATCGAAAATCACCTCAATTCTTAAACAGAGTTGTTTTTAACCATGATGAATCGGCAGGTATGATCACTGTGAAATAAAAATTAAATGATAAATTATTTCACATACGTGGTATAATGTTGGCAGCAGTTATCTTAGCATAGTACTGGTCTCCTCACCTCATTAATACAATTAGTTTCTTGTTCATGTGCGATAAATAGTTAATAGAATAATAGGAGATTATTCCGTTTTATTGTCTGTGTATAATACCACTGTTCTTTTCTTGTTGCACGAGAGGGGGAAAATTATGTCATACCCCGCCCCCCATAATAAGATAAGAGTATTCAAGAGAATTGTACCCAAAATAAACTTCCATGTGGTTGCTATCCCTTTTAGGAATTATGAAGGTTTGGAGGGACCTGTTGGAACCTCAAGGACTATCCCCGGGTCTGTTAATGTAACAAAGGTATATTTAATATATTTATAACAAAAATGTATATTGTAAATGGAGAGCAAAAGTATGTAATAATGTTATAGACAAAAGTTAATGTAATGGAACAAAAGGTATTGTAATGACATGTTTTATTAGTTACAAATTGTAATGTATGAATCAGAATGGGTATGTAATGGATATGTAGTAAGTACAAAATGTAAAATGTAATGGAACAAAGGTATGTTCCCACAATATCACTCTTATTATACAGAAATATGGTAGGAGTATATGCACAAGACTGGTCACTACGTTACTGTACCCCCAACATGGTATAGAGCAAACTTGAATGTGAAATATCAAATTTACAAATAGGTATAGATGATATAAGCATTCAATTGATTACTCTTAGATACCTGCTTAATCTCTTTTGTTGCAGTTATATTTTATAATAGGATATTTTATTTTATGGATCTTGCACCATAAACCAAAAATGCAGCTAAGAAGAGGGAATTGGAAATATTAGAAGGTATGGATACACAAACTCTGAATTTTCTGTTATCCTTAAACATTTCTTTTATATTATTGAGATAGCAAACATGTTGGTATTACAAGAATATTTCAATTACCTTTTTCTTTGCCAAAATATGCGCATTGTGATCTCCATAAAAAATAATGCATCACAACCCACCATGTTTGTCATCAGAGCTGACAGGGTCGCAGAAATGATCAAGCAGGACCATTTTGTTTATTGGGCAGAATTGACAGTTTTCAATGACCTTTTTCCTGATTGCATTAAACTCTGTATTTAGCTATTGATTTACTGGTTGCTAGGACTGAAGCGGTAACCTGCAGCTGATAAGTGGATTACCAGGACGACGTGGTCCCAGGCAGAACCGCGGATACGCAAGGAGGCAAGCGTATGGATATTGTTACCCATGGTAAGGCAAACACATTACCAACATAATTTTCACATCAGGCTTGTAAATTAAAAAATTGTTTGTTTGCCCTTTTCCGACCGCGTTTTCCGGAAGGTAGGGTGCGGTAGGTAGGTAAAATATTTTATTTTTCTAAGCCAAAGAAATAACTTCACAGAGTAGGCCGCTTATTTTCTTCTGTGGGTAGGTAGGGTCGATGTAAAAATATTTTATTTTATTTGATGATATAGTTTTTGTTTACTGCTTTGTAGATGCATATACACTGTACATACTATAATATACATATATATTGTACGTTTGTTTTTGTATTCTTTAAACTTGCCAAATATATCGTATATATTGTGTCTTTGTGAGGCAATTCAAACGTCAAGAATAATGGAAGGGGGGGGGGGCGGTACGCACAAACCCATTAAGCACTTAATTTTTCTTTCAGCCAATGACCGTTCCATCATTGTATGCTAGCATATATAGTAAATGTAATTAGCTAGTACGTGGCAAATCAATTGAAACATGTGTATAAAAAAATTATTCTTTGAAAGAAAAAAGTTGTATTTTCTTCGCCATGCTCATTGCCTTGCTGTTCCATATTTAAGTCTAAAACGTGGTGCGGCCCATACAAACTTCTAACTACTAGTACCCATATGAAAAAAAAAAGTCAGTGGGTTACATTCAGTTCAGGAAAATAGATAAACAAAATTGGTATTAATTTATTTATCTGTATATTTCCCACTTGCTGGAATAAGCTGGTAAACTATAAAATTTCTTTTAAAACACAACCGGTAACTTAATATTCCAACTGAAAGATGTTGGTATTAAGTATATTTTTAAAGTATAACTTACAGGACACGGTTAAAAATTAGACTTCAATTTAGTGTCTTGGCCTCTGCGATTTTTTTCATGGGCAGCTTATTTCGCATAAGAAAACTTATTTCGGTATACTAGGGTATTTACCTAGTGACTTATTAGTGCACATGCATGATCATCCCGGTGTGTCTATTGACCACTTTCCAGCGTGCTTGTATTTTAGCAGTTGCAAAAGCAACAGTGTGGCTTGTGAATCATCTTTTACAAATACCTTTGGAGTTCAAAAAAAATATTTCGGTTGGGCAATCCCCCATGTACGTTCGACGCGAGTTAGTGTTGTCTTTCGACCATTTCAAGCAAATCCAAGATGAAGTGGTCATTGAAGCAAGGCGCCGTCGTTGTTGATGTGAAGACGCAGGTACGCGGACTGGGGTCTAGGTGAACGACTAATACGATGTACTGGCGGTATCTTTTCTACGCAACACCAAACCATTGCGTTTTCGTCCTTCTTTCTTTCATGTCGAAGCAGTGTTGTGTGTGAGGCCGGTTTCTCTCAAACATATTTACATGTTCTCTCTCTCTCTGCTCTCTCATCTCTCTCTCTCTCTCTCTCTCTCTCTCTCCTTCTTCTCTCTCTCTCGGTTAAAGAAGCCGTTCATGTGTCCACTATGCGTCTGGGGAGGCGGGGCGATTAGTATCGTCCACAAATCTGAATATCCACCATAGTTTACTACAAAACGAATAAAAATTGAAAATAAAACATGATTATGTGCAATAAACTCTATACAAATGCTGTTCCACTTGAACGTCGTTTGATCAGTTATCGCCATGGTGATTAGCCGTTCTTCTGGAGCAAAAATTTATTTCTGCGTATCTTATTTGCTCTAACCAGTTGGTATTAGGCATACATGGTATAATAGCATTCTTAAATTGCACGCAAGTGGGCAGCGAACTTGATCTGGTTTTAATTCATAACGCGATTGGTCTCAGTCATTATCTCTGTATCGGGACAGCTTGTGTTGGGTCTGAATGGGCATGGTTTTTTGTCCCGGTAAAGATATATGAAAGCTTTTGCCATATCTTTACGGGCTTTCCCTTCAACCTCCTCCGCCGCTTATTGCTGACAATTTCGTAGCCGTAATATGCAAATTCTGCAAATTCATTTAGCTTTATTGAAACGGCTATATGCCATTTATATTGAAAGATGATACTTTTGCATGATCAAATGCACATTTTTCATAGTCGATGACGATTGGTATACTATGGTCATGTACTGCGCGTATTTGGAAGTGTCTCAGCTCTCGAGCTGCGTGGCGGAAAGTAGAAAAGCTAGGGAGTACCTTAGAGAAAAAAATGCAGAATTTTTGATAAAGGAATGTTTTTGACGGTAAATGCAGGAGAAGAATACAGATTTTCGGTCGCGCTGTTTCGTGCAACAGAAATGCAATAAAAAATATCTATCACCTGGTAAATAAATAAAAGATTTTCAGTCGCGAAACGAATTGTACTGGGTCGGTCGGTGGAACGCGCAGAACAAACATAACTTTTAATTTAGGCCTCATATGTTTTTGTTTTATTTTTATTCGGTTTTTTCTTATGCAATGTTAACATACATACAGACATACAAACAACAAAGCATACATACATAGCTGTAGACTTCTATGGGGCATATATACCCTGTGGGGTGCAGGCAAAACTAATAAATAATACTGAATAATAATAATATTTCTAATGAATGATATTTCTAATAATTAATAAATAATTATTTTCAGCACGGACGATAATACAATTATGAATTATGCTGGAAAAGACATTTAACCGATGTTTTCCCATCTTTTTTCAAAGGAACTATTTGAACATATGTTGAAATGTCTAAAAGATGCTAGAATCTATGTCATTGTTTACGGTATCCAAGGTATATAAGTTTTTCACTTTTGATGGTTACGGGTATGGCATAAATAAATATTGCAAATAAATGCACCAAATGGTGCATATGTTGTAAAAGACTTCAACATCATTATCAGATTTGCATGGTTACCTATCTTCTTTTATTATCCACTCGCAACTAGTTGCGGAGGGGATATAGCATTGCTTCCGTGTGTCCGGAACCTTGTGAACAAGATAGGAGCAAAGGCATTCATCCTTCCATAAATGTTGCCCATGAAAAGAGGATTAACCCTATTGATTTTCAAGGTCAAGGTCACTATTGATTATTGCTTGAGAACAAGATAGAAGAAACAGCATTCCTCAGAAAATAATCAAACTTCCACAAATGTTGCCCATGAAGAGGGGATGAACCCTATTGATTTTCAAGGTCAAGGTCACTATTGATTATTGCTTGAGAACAAGATAGAAGAAACAGCATTCCTCAGAAAATAATCAAACTTCCACAAATGTTGCCCATGAAGAGGGGATGAACCCTATTGATTTTCAAGGTCAAGGTCACTATTGATTATTGCTTGAGAACAAGATAGAAGAAACAGCATTCCTCAGAAAATAATCAAACTTCCACAAATGTTGCCCATGAAGAGGGGATGAACCCTATTGATTTTCAAGGTCAAGGTCAGTATTGATTATTGCTTGTGAACAAGATAGAAGAAACAGCATCCCTCAGAAAATAATCAAACTTCCACAAATGTTGCCCATGAAGAGGGGATGAACCCTATTGATTTTCAAGGTCAAGGTCAGTATTGATTATTGCTTGTGAACAAGATAGAAGAAACAGCATCCCTCAGAAAATAATCAAACTTCCACAAATGTTGCCCATGAAGAGGGGATGAACCCTATTGATTTTCAAGGTCAAGGTCATTATTGACTATTGTTTAATAATCTTGTGTTGCAAGGAGATGCTACGCTTGAGTTGCAAACATTTTTGCTCATATTTGGAAAACCAGGGGATGATCTTCTGTTGATACATTCCTGTACTTTTCATCCACAGGGAGATCCTGGGGACGGATTTTATGGATTTGGTCCAAAGGGTGATGTCGGTAATTCCGGAAGGAGGGGACCAGATGTAAGTATCCCGATGCACTTTTAAAAATTTTGCTCGTCTTTTCACATTGACGTAGAAACCAATGTTTTGCATTTCGCCCGAGGTAATTAATATGCAGATCGAATTAATGCATGCGAGGGATGATCGATACAACAAATTTTGGAGGGCATTATAACTGTTTCTGGTGTGATATAACTGTTTCCAGGAGGCATTATATTACTGTGTCCGGTGTGATTCAACAGTTTTCTGGGTATATGGTGAAAAATATCAAATTTGTGACATATAGCAAAAACTAATACAAAAATGTTATATAATTATGTATCTGATCCAATTTATAGTATAGATTAGTAAAGCTATATACTGTAGATTCCTTTTTTTACGTGAGTACTTTTATAATATTGCAAGCTGACTCTAACACGTCAAATCGCGAGAACGTAAATTTGCGATCGTTGTGTTAATGAAGAGTTTTTACATGTATTTTTAAAAGTACCCTAAAAATAAAAGCAAAAATTTTTTATTTCACGATTGATGCTCCTCGCAAAATTATGCGATAATAAATTACTCGCATTTTATTAGGAATTTACAGTACTTCATTTTGAGAGCACTAAGAAGAATTGACATATAATTTGTAAGAAATAATATGAAAGGCATGCATCCCCAGTATAAGGTATTTATATTACTGTTGATCTTATTTATAGGGTGATCCAGGTATTCCCGGCCGGCCAGGACCCCCCGGACCGTTTGGCCCACCAGGCCTCAGGGTAAGGACTAGGCTTCCACAGATTGTTATTAATCCATACAATATATAGCAAAATGAATCATTTAGTGACATTGCAAACAATAAATGGCATGTACTTTTGTTGAAGAAATTCCTGTTGTTTTTTAAACCATTAAAATCAAGTTGAAAGTGACAGTTTCTAAAAATCAAATTATTTGGGCACCATTGTTGCTGCTGAATCAGATGATGTGGAATTGATACTTTGGGTTCTGTATTTTGAGAGGAGGATCCTACTGTTTTGAAGGTCACAGGGTTTATTTCTGTACCTCAGGGTTATACTAATACTTCTGTACGATATTCAGGGAACTCCAGGATCGGGAGGAACGAAAGGACCGAAAGGATCAATGGGAGACCAAAGGCAGAAACCGCAGCCAAAGGTGGCAAAGGTAGGTGTTCATTCTCAGGGCAGCAAACGGGCCAGCCAAAGGTGAAAAGGTAGGTGTTCATCCTAAGAATCCTCTTTATGGGTGAAAAGATGGGTGTAATATCTATAGAAACCCGCTCAAAGATGACCAAGGCAAAAACTCAGACATGNCTCAAAGATGACCAAGGCAAAAACTCAGACAATCATATATATCAATAAGTACAGTCAAACCTGTTTTCAGAGGCCACCTTAGGGAAGTTATAAAAGTGGCCACATAAGACAGGTGGCCTCTTATTCCAGTTTGCCCTGTAGACAGCCAGTCAATCCAAATATGAACATGTTCTCAACTGTCTTACACTTCACAGAGTAAAACAAGGTGAATTTCATAAAAATACTGATCATACATATGTAGAAAATAATATGTGTACATGTTTTATTGATTAAAAAGGAAATTATTAGCCTACTTTTTTTTTTTTTTTTAAAAAGTCATTGTTTTATGTTTGTTTCTGTAATGTCTTTCTGGATCAACATTATTCTGAGTCTAATTACCAACATTTCTTGCAAGATATACTTTCAATGTTCTCACTAGGATTTTTAAAACTCGAGTTCGGGACTCATGTTTTTTTTTAGAAAGATTGCGTCTCAGCTAAATTTGATGAGTCCCAGAACAATTAGGATGAGTCCCGAATGACTACTGTGGTACGATCACGTCAAAACAACGCTTCTTTTTAATAGCAAAAAATGTTTAATGCAATAAATGAAACAAAATGTATCCATATAAAAAAAAACTTGCCGCGGAAGCTGCCAAATTTAGTACGATTTATCGTGACAAGAAATAGATAAAACACTTGGTAATATTCTCTAAATACCTTATAAGCATGTCCACGTGTACTAAAGCAAAAATAGTTTCTTCGTAATGAAAAAAGCATGCTT
>CAJDSM010019952.1:0-23773 GCA_903981925.1 Ostrea lurida
ATTATCTATGCTATGTATTTATACCATGAAATAATGAAATGCAAATTCCTGTGATTACAAGATTTGTTTTTTTCAAGATTTTAATTTCAAAAGTGGCGGACGTTAATGTTTCCATTTAGCTGATCATTTGCCCAAAACTAAGCTATCTTCAATTTTGGGAGGTCAAAGGTCAAAACAATTAATAAACCTCAGTTTGAAACAGAGGCATCTATCAGATAAAACCAAGGTGTAACAAGAATCTATCAGGAGAAAGACTAGCTCATTATTTTTTCAGTAACTAATCTGCAGCAACATGGTTAGTATATATGCCTCGTGTGTGCGTCCGTAATGTTCAGTACGTTTCATTTCGCCCCAAACCAGTTATTCAAATAAACACGCTATTTGATGACGGAAAAAATCGTCAATCAAACAATGATAAAACCTAAAACTCCACTCCCGTGGGGATCCATGTTAGAATAGGTCCTTAATACCCCGTTGCATATCGTAAGAGGCGACTAAATATATAATGGGGCAGTCCTTCAGATGCAAAAACCTAGGACCCATGTCGCAGCAGGTGTGGCCCGATATTAGATCCCTCCCTGCTGAAAGACCGAAAGCGAGTGACATTGTAATGAATTCGGGATCTATAATGCTTTATGTGATCGGTTTTGTAATATACAGATATTTTGACACGGAATAAAATAGCGGAACCCATAAACAACGCGTTTGTGTGCTGAGAGTATTACTAAATTTGGACTTAAAAAACCAAACAAAACATTACAAGCGTAAGCTTAAATTTTGCAGCCCTTCGTGTGTATATAAATTGGCGAAGTAAACAATGCGTTAAAACGTTAATCATAATCCCCAAAACAAAGTCGAACGTGTTGGGCAAACATGGCCTCCGACCAAAGCGAAGGCAGATCAGATGCCATGGAGGGGAGTAAGATTCATTCTACTAACCGGTCAACACCCGCCGTGAGCACTAGTCCAATAAAGTAAACGGGGTTACCCATTGTCAAATATAGGTAGACAGTCTAACAAAGGGTATGAAACAAATGAGTCAACAATGACTTAGAATAATTTGTATCGCAAACAAGGTCATTATAGCGACCGTAGAATTTGCGAAATGATGACTTTCAATACGAGAATCGTTATAACCCTGCAACATCAACTTTTTATTAGTAGTTGGCCTCGCTTTAAAAAGTCCTTAAAATACGCATGTATCTAAGGCCAACCGGCAATGTTGATGTCTTCATATGAGCGAAAAATTCTTGATTCTTAAAGATCCAATATTAAGCCACCTCCCTTGAAATGTATCTGGAAAAACGAATCCAGATTAGGCCCTGACTGACGGATTCGACCAAGCACGTCAACTGGGCACCCGGGTCTGAATCTACGGACGTATCCTACCCTTTCATCTACCGCAAAATAAGGTCACAGTAGGTTGGGTTTTTTTAACTTATGATTCAAATAGTAAGGTAATTTTGGTCAATTTATCGGTAATTTCAGTCACTATTTTGGTAATTTCGGTTATTAACGGTAATTTTGGTGATTCTATGTACCGTTCAAGATGGTATGGTGGTCACCCGATCGTTTACTCCGGTTAGAAATTATGTGACCGGTCAACAGGGGATGCTTACTCCTCCTAGGCACCTGATCCCACCTCTGGTATGTCCGGGGGTCTGTGTTTGCCCAATTCTTGTTTTTGTATTCTTTTAGGGACTTACGAGATCGATCACTGTTCATTATCTTTACCTTCAGAGTCAAATCTCGGAGAAAATGTCATCAAAAATCACCGTATAGATTAGTGGCGTAGCTTATGATGCTTGAAATCTGGAAATAACAAAAATTGAAATTTCCCGAAGTAGCGGCACTATCTTTCATGCTTACGAATTTACATGTACATGTAATTCCTTTACAGAACGCCCGAATTGCCTCTATCAATGAAGACCAATATGTTACAGTTCAGGTGACCCTATAAACCAAAAATCGGCAAGAAATGTTGGCTAATATTTTCAAACTAGTATGGTCACCTCAATAAAATCAATAATTTTAAATCAACTTAAACTACATAAATGAATTATACGTCTAAAAGATGATTTTCAGTATATTTTTATACTTTCTTTGTATTTCCTTGTGTACCTAGGTACATGTAGACCCTGGCCACTCCTTCTTGATGTGGTCACGCTTACTTTTCCAGAAACCGTACTGTCATGAAAGGGTTCTTTATACAATACACAACCATCCAAGCCTCCGCAATATACAAGTTCAGCATAACTCAAGAAATCTCTTTCTGGATCATTGCGTCGTCATGCTGTGCATTCATGATGTGCTCGTATGGTTAATATCATATTTGTCTTAAATCCACACATGCGCATAACCATTTAAAATTGAGTGTAATGGGAGGTCAGGTGGCCATATCTTGCGAAGTCCAAACTATTACAATATTGTTACATGCACCTACTTCTTGAATGAAGATCTATATTCGGTTAATGTACGATATATTAACCAAAGTTTTATTTTGTACGAGTGTTAATTTATTTTTAAAAAAATAGATAATTCATGTACAAAACATTGATTGTAGAGTTACTGGGCATCTACAGAAGAATTACTTTTTCTTCTTATTTTTTGCGATGTTTTCTTTTGCTAGTTTGTATTTGGGATCAAGTTCTAGAGCGCATTTGAATGCTCCCAGCGCTTTGTCCTTGTCTTTGGTTTTCAGGAGACTATAACCGAGGAGGGAGTACGCCCTCGGGTCTTTGACCTGATCACATGTCTGTTCCATGTCTTGCACTGTAGTGGTCAAATTCCCTTCTTTTTTGATTTGGATGAAACATTCGATTAACAAATAATATGCGTATATGATGGACAAGAGTTCTAAACTTCCGGTCATGCTAATTTCCTTCTGTATCTTTTCGTCCATAGTCATAGATTCCATCTTACCGTAGTAATTCACGCTAGTCGGATTGTCTTTTTCCGATTCCACAGCTTGTTTTAAAATTTCAACAGCATCTGTATATTTCTCACAAGCACACAGGAAGTGACCATACTCGACAAATAAGCCTGCGCCGTGACCTTCGCCCTCCCTCTTCATTGCTTCCTGGAACATCGTGTCGGCTTTTTGTATTAGATCACGTTTGTTGGCCTTAAATACACACGACGGCCTGGCGGTGATATAAGCAAGCCAAGTGCTCATAGAGACCCGCCCCTTTTTTTCCGTCCACATATCGGGTGATCAGAAATCGACAAAACGTGATGGGCTTCCAGATTTCTTCAACCTGCAGAACATTACTGAACTCTATGTTCTTTTCGTTCAAAAGATGGGGGACATAATCTCTTTGTCGATCAGCCTCGGCTTTACCGTAAATAGGAACAACGAAATTGTCAATGACATCTTCAAAAATGGCAGCGCAATGATCGAATCCATATTCGTTATAAAACCCATTGCACAGTCCGTTGCATACAACTATGAAGCTTTCAACCGATTTCTGCGCCTGGTTAGGGGATTTGTATCCTTTTGCGTCGGCCAGAACCTGAGCGAATATCTTTTTGACGTCAGTATTGTACGGAAAGACATCCAATATTGTGTAGTTTTCCGACAAAGAAAATAGTTCCTCCAGAGGTCTTCGACGGATTGTGGTAAATCTTCTTTCTAACTGCGATGACAGAACATCCGATAGATGGTCTAAAAGGTTGTTTTTCTTAATGAAATAATCGGGGAGAAACTTTTGCTTCACTGCATCAATAAGCTGATCCAACAGATAGAGAATACAATACGCTGGGTTCTTATGCCAGAGAGCTGGACTCAGATTCTCGCATGCGTAAAAGAATGTAGAACGTATGTGTTGTTGTGTTATCATTCCCTCCGATATCACGTGAACACAGAGCATGCCAAACAACAGAAAACATTGTCGTTGAGAGTCGGCAAGTTCTTCAATTATCAATGTCTTCTCCGCAAGAGCAAAGGATACCCTCCACTCAATGTCGGACTGGGAGCTTTTACAGTGAGACGTGGGCACTATATGGCAGCCCGACTGCACTACTTTCTCAATGGTACTCTCTGAAGGCCAGTTTTGCAGACGTTTTCTCGATCTCCATTCATCTGCTTGTGACGGCCATCCTGGATAAGGAAGTGCGAGTTCATGCAAGACTTCCGATGGTTCCACTTCCGGTATAAGACCTGTTTGTTCCGCTGATTGCTCAGACTGGTTTTGCTTATGTTTTTCTTGTCTTGCACTCATTAATACCCCACGTAGTCCTAAAGAGGTAAACGGGCGTCTGAGGTCAAGGGAATTCTCAGGTATCCCAGTGAAAATATCTGAGAATTTCATATCGAGGCCATTTCCGGTGCCATTATTTAGGAGTGTATCCATCATGGAATCTATTGCCCTTTTATTAGAAGAAAGTTTTGCCTGGAATTTCTTCCTTGACAAGCTGCTGCCTAAGTATATAACGCCTTTCTTTGTAACGGACAAATCTGCCTCGTTTTCATTACTTCCATTTTGAAGAACCTTTAATCGGCAATAACCAGCATGAACGTTTTCATTGGAAATGATGTAATGACAGGTATCTGCATCAGTGACAGATGGAAGTGCTATTTGGACGTCCTTGACATGAAGGAAAATTACCGTCGGTTCTTTGACCAAATGTTTCTTGGCGAATGTTCCGTCCGGTTTCAGCACGACAAAAGATGGAAGTCGGAGACCCTCGCTAAAGCTGCCCACGACTGTTGGTGTCTTGGTTGGATTCAAAGTCTCGACGTAACGGCGTGGAATGAAGCAGTGGGCAAAGAAAGACAGGTGGAGGTAAGGGAGATTACTGGGTAAGTCATTTCCGGTGAGGAAATCCTCCAGCGCATGACTTTCCGCCATTTTACGGGAATACCTGCAAGTAATATGAAAATTACTAAACATTAAGTTAAGTATCTAAATGTTAAACGTATAAACGGATTTAATGAATTTACAATAATGTGAAATATATGCTGTATTCAGGGAAATATTCGCACTGTTTCATTTTAGCTCCCATTTGCCCTCGTTATCAGTGGGAGAATTTCAGATTTAAAACTGTTTTTTCTCCTATCTTTGTGTCTGGGCAAATTGACAAGAACCCCAGAGGCAAAACATCTCGAAGTGTAGAAATGCGAAAATTTTTACAATTAACATAATTGATAAAATAAATTAAGGCTATACTAGATTTCAGTTGTAAAATATAAGTGCTCGCCAGTTTACCAACCAATAGCATTACAAATTCACAACACTTACCACGACATTTCAAGCACATCAGTGAGAAACACTGGGATTTCACAAATACATCAGAGCTAGCAATTTGGTCCGGTTCAATCAATACCTAATATACTGGCATCTTCATTTGTGCACGGTTGATTTGTTAAGGTTTCCCCATTTATTATGCATGAAAATATTTCTCTACATCAAACGATAACAACTTCTGAGTCTGGGATTTAAATTGACATGTTCATTCCTTAATGTTTTAAATTTTTATTCATTCATTTTCAAAACACGTTAGATTTTTGTCGGGTTGTTTTTAAATGGCTTTGATTTCAACCAAGGTTATATCTATGTTGGCTTTTATATCAAATGAAGAACAAACACTGTAAGGCATGTTGTTGATGTCATAATTTGATCTCCATCTAATAGTTGATCTACTAGATCAATGATTATTTTTTTTTCAACAACGGTGACGGTCATCACTGTTAGTTCCCTTGAACAATCGAAGGAACGATCCGATTACAGTGTAACTACAGATGCGACCACTCTCTAAAGCAGTCGTTAAAGCAGCTCTAATGACTGCTCTAAGTTACTAGAGCAGTTCTGCTGACTGCTCTAGGCTGCTCCATGACTGCTCCAAGTTAACTTAGAACAGCTCTGCTGACTGCTCTAGAGCTGCTTTGGACTGCTCCAAGTTCACTTAGACAGGTCCACGACTGCTCCAAGTTCGCTTTAGAACAGGTCCACGACTGCTCTAAGTTTCACTTAGAACAGGCCACGACTGCTCCAAGTTCGCTTAGAACAGGTCCACGACTGCTCTAATTCACTTAGAACAATCCACGACTGCTCCAAGTCGCTTAGAATAGCTATTTTTTATTAATTTTATTTTGTCGCTAATTTCCTTAAATAAAAAAAAACAAACCCGCAAAACAGAAATTGAAATGCATATGGAGGTTTATTACAGATTGAATTGCTATTAAAACAGTGCATATACGTGCGTCTATGAACTCTAATTGTCTCTCTGAAATTTTACGTCTTTCGTGCTGCTTCGGTGGATCTTCAATGTGAACCATTTTAAACGGTATCTCCTTATAAATTTTCCAATGGCAACCGTGAAACTTTACACCTTCTGATTCTGTCAATATGCTTACTATTTGAACGAAAGTCTTCCCACTGTTTCTTAAATTAACAATTCTCTGTCTTATGTAAAAAGGCAGTCTATTCAATTTCACAGGCATTTTCACTAATACTGACCACTCACGTGCAAATTTTAAAATGAACTGGCAGTTTCCAAAGCGGTTAATTTATATACACAGAGCTGCTCTAATTCTTGACCTGAGCTGCTCTAGAAAAGAACAGCTATAGAGCTGTTCTAATTTATGACCGCTCGACGTTAACTTAGAACAGGTCTGTGACTGCTTATGACCGCTTCGCGTCTGCTCCATGACTGCTCCAAGTTCACTTAGAACAGGTCCATGACAGCTTTGCGTCTGCTTCAAGTTAACTTAGAGCAGTTCTGCTGACTGCTCTAGAGCTGCTCCATGACTGCTCCAAGTTAACTTAGAGCAGTTCTCATGACTGCTCTCCATGACTTGGTTGGCAGGAGGGCGAGAGGTTAGAACTGGTCGCATCTGAACTACGTGTAATATGTGATCTGAATTCTGTGTGACATTGTGCTTTTTTTTGTACAGTGAACAACAAACAAAAGTACAGGCAATAGATATGTGTCATGTACTTGTTAGTGGATGTTCAACTTTCCAGACCTCTTGGATCCACCACCCAAAATGTCAAGTTCTGTCATGATCTTTAAAATAAATTTGATCGGGGTCTTTTTTAACAAGATATTAGTCAAATACTTTTAAGTCAAACTTCTATTTCCTGCAGTGGATCCGCCCTTGCAATTATGAGACAGGAAGGGAACTTTAACTTGCACATCTTTCGCAAATCACACCCTAAACACAGAATATTAAAAATTGCAGACACCATTTATTGTAGACAAAGTGAACATGGAACTGGAGTGATTAGCCAATTCGGGCTCCACCGATTTAGGGAGTTCGGGCTATGTACAGCGATTGTAGGGGGTTCAGTTACACCGATTTAGGGAGTTCGGGCTATGTACAGCGAGGTAGGGAATTTGGGTACACCGATTGAATGGGGAAGGGGTGCATGTGGGCTGCATCGATTTAGGGTGTTCAAACTGCACCGGTATATGGAGTTCGGAACCCAATGAACCGACGCTATATACATGTAATTCAATTGATAATCAAGCTTGTTTCAGATTTATGTCTAGTTTGGCAAGCTTCTGTCCCTAGCAGTACACACAGAACGACATCAGTTGTTGAATATCCTTGAAGCATTACTTCAAAACACTTAAATATAGTCAAGAAAGCATCCGTCAAGCTATATAGTACATTACCTTATGAAAATCAGATAAGAATATTCATAAATTCATTTCGATTCCCTGTATATAACCAGTCCGCTAAATTCTGGTACACGAAGGTGGTTGGTTACGGAATGTAAACAAAGATGGCGGCAAAGCATGATAAATAATGTACACGAGTTCCCCTAAATCGATACAACAGAAGAATTACATTTAAATGCCCGGGATTATCGTAATGAATATCAAAAATCAATCCACAAAACGCCACATAGTCGGTGTAAAAAAAATTTAAATGTCCAATATTGAAAGCGTGTGTCCTGCGGCGAAGAAGTACACCAGGATAATGCTGCCGGGATTTTTTTATGTATCACGGAATGGTTTGAATTTTGAATATTTATGTGCTGTCTTTGTTTTTGTTTTTTTCTTTTTTATCTCACTATGAACTGAACTGACGTAAAGCACCGAAAAGCGTACCCAGTAAATAGATTGTAATGTAAGTAGGTTTCCTATAATCAATCGGAGTCTTTCTCCCCCAAACAAACTTCACATTCTTGGGTTGTTTTTTAAAAGTAATACCAAGGGATTGCAAACTAAACAAAAGAAACGAAAGTGAGACCAGTCACTACATGTCATTTGTCTTCCCATAATATGTTTTAGTTATTATAGCAACATCACCGTATTCATTTTTATTACTTAGATCTGTCGAAATGAAGCATACAAAGAAAGTTCGAAGTTTGAGAATTTAAAATCAATCAATGATAATCGATCCAAATGTTTCATAGCATGTAAAGAACAATTGCATTGGAGTAGTGAAGCCTGAATAACTGATAAATTCATTATTATCATTGTTCTCCAACGCGATTTCTAACGTTACCATAAAATCTTGTTTAGAACATGGGCCAATTTTTCAGCAGATATATCTTGTAAATCATTGTAATCCTGTTGAAGCATTTCGTTGATATAATGTTCGAAATATTTTTGCAACTTTGATGACAATTTTCGTATTTCTGCTCTCCGTTTTGTTTAATGGGCATCACTAAAATCAGGGACTAGAATCACGTGACCCTCGTAGCCAATAGAAATGGGACAGTTAACCGGGCAATGATTTCATGTAAAATGTTGGTTCTGTATCGCATTAGTTATATAGGAAAATAATCAAGGCGTATAACCATGGCAAATGTAGAGCGTTCGCTTTATAACTGGAAGGTTGTGAGGTAGAGCCCCGCTCGTGCCGTGAACGTATGCAAGACGTTAACCAAACAGACGTTAGCTAGGATAGGTGGTAGAATTCTTCGCCAAACAGCTAGAAACCGTCACCGCTACAGCCGTATGTACTAAACATAGGTCCATATTACCTACAGCTAATGACGTCTCAAGATGAGTAAAAATAATCCTCGACAGGACGTAAAACGAGCAAACAAACAACCAACATAAATGGATGTACCTGTAGTAGTGATTTAATATCTGTCTCAAGATTTAGTGACTACAAATATTTTTTACAGTTCTGATACCGTTCAATAATCCCCCTTCTACATACAAACAAACACAAAATTGATTCGCTAATATCAGATTCTCATTATTTTTCAATAGTGATGGGGCATGGTGTACATATTGATATATTAAAGGAAGACAACTCTAGATCTTGAATATTTTGTACATAAAAATCTTGCACATGTAAATCACACTCTTATTGAAACTTAATGTGTCTGAATACTTACAATGTCATTATTTAACATAAAGGCAAGGTCATGAGGCTATTCACCAATGTTCAAGCCATGCAGCTTATCCAGGTGCCGAATATGAATGTCACTCATTAAGGATTGGAATAGTATACCAGTAAAATAAAACTAGATGCCAGTAAGAAAAAAGACTCAGTATCCATAAAAAAATTATGGTGATAAATGTATTTTTTAATGTTTCTTATTTTGAAAAACAAAATCGGAAAATTGAGAGAAATAAAATTTGTCTTTTCACGCTTTCCACCCGGCCTTTTCCGCCTTTCTGCATCTTTTTACTACAACCCCTTACTCCCTTTATCACTTGTCACAGTTTCTGTCCTTTTCATTTTACCCTGTCCACCCTAATTTAACAAGGAGCTGTCAATCTTGTAATTAAATCTTTTGATAAGAAGGGAACCAAACCTATCATACATTGATAATATCGATGTTAGAAAAAAGGGAGCAATACATTTCTGTGCATGCATGTTTACAATATGAGTTTTACACATTTTCAATATCTAACTTTGTTATGTTAATAGATGATTTTAGTTAACATGAACCATTGTTTTGTAACATGATATCGTCAATTGCAATATCTCCTTGGTAACCATTTCCAACCATTCCTGTGAACATAACTTCATACTTTTGCGCGGTCGTGGTTTTGTCCAGAGTCACCTCAGCGAAATGCCATTTATTTCCTTGTCCCCCCGATCTAGTCCACACTGATCGAGCTGTAGACACCCATTCAGGTTTACCTAGGACAGAGGCGGTCAAAGTGCCCACGTGGTCTCCATTCATGTGATAATAGAACGACAGACAGGCGCCATTACCGCTGGGAGGCACGGGGAAACTCAGATAGTAGGCTATCTGACCGCTGGACTTTTTACTAGCCTCCAAGTACAAGTAATGGCCGTTGCCGGATGTGATGTCACCAAAAGGTCCGGTACCGCTACTCGGAGTCTGTCCCTTTTGAATTATCCAGTCAAAGTGGTCTACGTTTTCTTTGTTTCGCATTGCTGTTGTTTCGGTCTCAAAATCGATCATAAAACCTGAAATGGAAATGCACCTGCGATTAAATCTTGACACAAATTTTGAAAATAAGAGGCCATATATCGATCACCCGAGTATCGCACTAATACTGCAAGAACCCCACCCAGGCAATGAAGTCCCTGACCCAGAAAACATACCTGATAAAGGAGCATCTCCTCAATATTATTATGTACCAGTTTGTTAGTTTCAAAAGTCAAGCTGGTCTGCATTTTGTTCTTATGAGACAAAATTCATTCAAAAGTTTGTACATGAGGGAAAAATATAGTTTGCTATGACCTTCAACACGAAACATTTAACCTCGTTTTATGTTTTAGCAATATCATTGATGTATCTCAGTGAACTCGAAATGAAAGACCTCATTTCACAGGGTTGGTAGAGGCTTCTCTGTAGTATTACTGTTTATTCAGTTTGATTGCCTGATATCCATGACTAATTTTAAGGTATCTCCACCCTTATGTGATATCATAGGCTTTTGCAAAATCGTTATTTCATTAACCTTAGCTCATGCCAGAAATATCTCTTTAAAATGAATTTTATTCACTGGAT
Source organism: Ostrea lurida (assembly GCA_903981925.1). Taxonomy (NCBI): domain Eukaryota; kingdom Metazoa; phylum Mollusca; class Bivalvia; order Ostreida; family Ostreidae; genus Ostrea; species Ostrea lurida. Next base: position 10,899 of record CAJDSM010019952.1, read on the forward strand.
GAAATAAATTTGGCAAACTTAGTCTACTGATGCTGAAAAGGTTATATTTTCTATAAATTATTTATGATAAAAATATTATCGCATATTCTAGCTTGGTCTAGCATATGCGCATTTATCTCCGGAACTGTCTCATTGTCCTTGTTGTTATTATGAAAAAAGGGGTGGGTTGTTGCCCATTCTATTATTACGGAAAGTTTCATTCCGCATGGTGCGATATTGTTTAACATTACTTAGTCTTGGGTAATACGTCACGAATCAGTTCTCGAAAATTCGGCAAGCCATTGTGGCAGGTTACATTTACGCTGCCAGGGAAAACCTGTAATGTCTTGCATCAACTTGAAAATTGTTGATATTTACCTGGAATTAATTTGTTTTAATGGTTTTGTCCTTGCTGCTGAATATTACGAACTAGCATTTACGTTATTAATGCAGAAGACGGACTCGTTGAAGAAGGGGGGGGGGGGGGGGGTTTCACGCTCTAAACATCTCCACACATAACCTGGACTGAGGACCAAACGTTGGTAAATGGAACACAGCGGACTGATGATACTATTCTCCTCTAGACCTTCATGCCAAGGATAATCCATGGGGAACCAGGCCTACCTCACAGCTTACACTTGCCTGCAACAGCCGGCGCAATGCATCCCGTGCTTGAAGGTCCTCAAATCCATACCTATAACCAAATTCCCCCCGAGCCGAGTACAGGTAATACTATTTCGCACAACGTGCAAAAATAATTATATTTTTTCGGGGCCCAACAAACATTGCACATTATGATCAAATTCAATATGGCCCCATGTTGGCATATCGTGCATCGTGTTCATACCATGTTCATTCTTATTGCTATAGCACATTAATAAGCTACGTTGCTGGTTGTTGAATATTTTCGCAGATCCCGTCAATTCACTCGTGTGACACCATTTACCAAAATGGTGCATAACTTTAACCAACTGAAACAAACCACTAGCATTTAGCCCTGGACGGATGCATTTCATATACTATTTTCATGCATATAGATTGCTGCTCATTCATAGACAATCAACTTTTACATCTCAACATACTTAGAAAGGGGGGGGGGAGGCAGAAAAGTCACGGGTTCATTATGGCTTGCACTTCTGTTACATTTGGCAACACAAGCACCTTAAGGGCTTTGTTTTTTTTGACGTACAATGGGTCTCTGCTATAGATTCGTGTACAGAGTATCCATCCACCTATCAATCTACCAAGTCTCAAACTACGTTGGGAAGTGGGTCAAGCAGGGGGGGGGGGACCAAACAACACACAATATAACTTTGGGGCAGGGGATCATACGTAGGTACATGAATCAATTTCATTCTGGTTGAGGCTGGTAAACCTGCTGATTCCAAACTTGCATTTAAATACATCTAACATGGAACAGTTTATATTGACATGCTTTTGAGTTGGGGCGTGTTATTTCCTGCAGATTCTGAATTAACTTCTGCCAAATGATTCTGGCTTGCATACATTATGAATTGTTTTTTATATTGACACGTGACTCAGTAACTGTCACTGGTACATTTTGGTTGTGCCTTTTCATAGCATCAATTTGAAATCTATCATTTTCGGTGGCTAGTCATGGCAAATCACTGATTGACATGTTTCATTAATTGGGCGATTTTAATTTCGCAGTCATGTGGATAGCAAGCACAATTGTGATCTCCTTATGCATACATTTCAGACTAATATGTAATTGTGGGTGTGATTACAAGATGTAGATCTTTCAACCATGACAATCCAATCATTCCCTACACATCTAGCATACATATCCTCATTTTAGATTGACACTAATCAATATTTGCATTATGATACCTTGGGAAATTTAGGTCAAGGAACTTCTGATCTGATCTTCAGACCTTGGTGGGCAAGCTAAATGTTTTTTTACAAAGCCAATTTTTGGCAGCGGGCGTTCATTCGTATATTTTACAACATCCACGGGTTGGTCCTAACCATCACACTATATCAAATCATTCACACAAATGCGTTAAGACATCAATACATAGTCAAGTTTTAAGAAGGGGCTTAAATGTTTGTGTATTTTTTCTGTTTAGTGAGTGGATTCATGTACGGTGCTGGTGGATTTAGCTTAGGTGCGGGTGTTATTTTCCATGGTCAATGGACCTACTTTCAGTGGCCACAAAATTGGGTCTTCACTTTCATCTTAAACACCTCAATCATTTTTAGAACTCTGTACCCATTGTGCTAGCTATATCTCTATGGGGTTGTAGGAGGCATGGCTAGCATATATTTCATGTGTTGCAATAGGCCTTGGTACACATTTTTAACATCATTCAACTCACAATCAGTTTATGTGGTCTGTTGGACCACTTCAGTTCAAAGCACAACATATTCATGGGAAAACCAATAATTCCTGTTTCTATAGCTTAAACCAGTGGGTCTCCTTCAGCCTGTGTGCGCCTAGCAGCGTACAGCACAACACAACCTCAGCTACTCATAGCATCATCAGAGGCAGCTTTTTTCATGTTAATAGACTATTACAATTCTTCGTAAGCATACACCAAATAGGCAAATACAGTGGCTTTTCAAGCCTTTCTCTTAACATATCACACTGGATATTACATATATTTATGATTATTTATCATACAAGGATACAAATAATCCAGTTAAGCTCTACATTTCTCTCTATTAGTTTCATGGAAGACAGGTCAATTAGAAATAGGACTATACTGTCGGTACCTGGCATGTCAGTTATAACCTCCACTCACAGGCCAGTTACAATTACCTGGGGTTTGATCACATGAACGAGGGGCAACATATTTGTCACTTTCACGCCTGTCCTTACTAGTTGCCAGACTTACTTCAGTACTGTCCGGTTGGTTAATTTAGGTGGGATAGGACTGTAGGCATTCCAAACCCACTCTTAAGGCACTGGGGCAGCTACTACCTTGCACAGCAAGGCATTGTAATAAGATTATTCAAGCGCCAGGTCAATGAGGGACGTCGCGAATCGGCTATATATGCCCAAGATTGTTATTATTTAATATTACATTCATAAGCTTGTGTATTTTATTCATGTGCATACATACGTACCATTCATTAATTTTTTCCAAGGTCAAATATTATAAATCTGGGTGGCGGAAGCCTCAATTAAAAAACAGCACAGCAAGGGCTGCCAGATCCAGACAAGGGACACAGACCTCATTTTAAATTTTAGTTTAAGGCATGATAACGAACAGTGATTCGATCTAGTAAGTCCCGAATGAAGGACGAAGGCAATGGATTGGCAAACATTGTCCCTTGGTGCACTGGGGGTCGGGCCCACGAGATGTGAGTATCCTGTTGACCGGTTACAACCGCACGTGAGCCATTTCATCGATTAGGGTTAACGGAGCAATCCAAATTAATCGCTGTTATGGTTGATTTCATTGTTATTGCTGTTTTCCGTCCCACTCGGGAGTGTTTCGCTCACATGTCGGACGATTCACCGTTGCCGGAAGGGGCTATTCAATTTGGGCCTAGCTCGGCGGCTCGAGTCCTGCAGTGGAGGGATTCTTTTTGTGCCACGCTCTCGTGACACGACCTCGGTTTTTTCCGTCTCATGTGTGACTCCCCATTTGTTCGCCGCTTACGACACGCAAGGGGATGATGTGGTGCTATTCTGACCCGGACCCCACGGGATCAAATCCCCTGTATGCAAATGGCTATAACTTGTCCATGTGATGGCAAATTATGGGGGCATGGTTTATATAGAGTTGTGCCAATTCTAGATACATTAATGAATCAAGTATAGTCCAATTTATTCCATGTCGTGCAATGATATAGGCCGCACCAACCTGTATCACACTAATAGGCTTCAGTCACCGACTTTGGAAATAAACAACTTTTTCTGGGTGTCAGGTTTAATAGAGTCTCCCTTTGCCTACGTTAGTTTGCAGGTGAGGGATGTGAGCATCCGAGCCAATTACATGAGGGCATTTAGGTTCATAGCTTCAAGATCGGTGGGAGGGGCGTATATACATGTTTCAAGATCACCCACAGTTTGAAGCCAAACCCATTTAACTGCAATCATTCTTGGCGTGTTGCATTTGTCACAGCCTGGGAATGATTTATCCTGAATTACATTTACCAGGAGTACTTAAGTTTTATAGGTAGAGTTGTAATGGATTTTCTTACACTCTTGCGGCGTCTGGTTAGCGGTGACCATTTGGTTGGAGTACTGCTCCGTCAACCACGTACTGGGCACTCCCATTGGTGCGGTTGCACAGTACCACAGACGCTCCTTTCCAATGCGTATGTGGCACATGCAATGTGCCCGTTTGTGCCGCACCCCAACTCAAATGGGGAGTGCACACCAGTCTGCAGCTTCATGGCTGGAACTTGAAACTTGGCAGTAGTGATTGTTGATTGAATTGTTTTATTGATGACAGTTGATTGTTAGGACAATTGATGATTGATTGTCTTAATTATTGATTGATTTTATTGATGATTATTTGATTTGAATTTGAATTAGGTAGACGTTTGTGCACTTGCGGCTGAACCCAGTGCTCCAATTTCGCCCACTTTGGGCCTCACATTTGATGATGATTGTTGAGGGGCGGCTCTGTGGAGCCCCCAACCAGAATCATCACGGCGCCAAGATTCGCCAATACAATAAATATCGTTCATTCGGTATGTGGTTTTGTGTTATTAACAGAATCGGTGATATATCGCATTATTCTAGCTTGTCTAGCATATGCATTTATCTCCGGAACTGTCTCCATTTCCTTTGTTGTATTATGGAAAGGGGGAGTGGTTGTGCACACATCTATTATTCCGGAAAGTTTTTCATTCCGCATGGTGCGAAGTTTAACATTTACTTTATTTTGGGTAATTACGTCACGAATCAGTTCTCGAAAATTCGGCAAGCCATGTGGCAGGTTAGCATTTATGCCAGGGAACCCCTGTAAGTGTTCTTGCATCAACTTTGAAAATCCACCCTCCCACCCCTTTTTACTGGACAACGGGTCTGCTGCTTGTTTTGGTTCTATTTTCAGGTTGTCTTGCCGTTCCAGCCGGTATTCCGTCGCGGTTAATCTCTGGTGTTTTTTGCGTTTCGCCGCACCCCCAACTCAATGGAGGGTGCACCCACTAGTCTGCAGCTGGGTCAAGGGCATGAACTTGAAACTTTTGCATAGTGTTGTTGATTGAATTGTTTTATGATGACATGATTTGTTGGCAATTGATTGATTGATTGTCTTAATTATTGATTGATTTATGCGATTGATTGATTTGATTGAATTGAATTAGCGTGACGTTTGTGCACTTGCGTTTACCCAGTGCTCAATGCCCACTTGGGGCCGTTCACATATTGATTGATTGATTTTGAGGGGGCGGCTCTTGTGGTAGCCCCCACATTGAATCATCACCGCGCCAAGATCCCATACAAAATAAATTAATCTTCATTCGGTATGTTGGTTTTGTGTTTATTGAACAGGAATCGGTGATAAATTAATTAAGGACAATAACTCCAATAGCCAGGTATTCCCTCTACTGTGTGTCTATTGATATAAAATTATTTCCCTGATATCCACAATCAATTTATATGTATTCATAAGATAGCAGGGTTTGTTTAACTGGTTACATTAAAAATTGGCCAGTTTAACAAGATTTTATTTATTTTGATCATTGAAAGTGTTGGATATTCTGATGTTGATACTGATTACATCTGTGTATTTCTGTATAGTATGTAGGTCCGATATTTTGAAAAGATAGCAACATAAATATTTTCTTTGTTTATTGTTTAAAACAAACTATATCAAGCGGAAATTGATACAGTTTTTCCACTTTGAACAACTGATAATTCACATGAGGCTATAGCTACTTTAACAGTTCTTGGGCTGACGTCATATGAGGATGCAGCTACCTTAACTATACGAATCATCGAGCTTATCTGTATGTTGCACCCGAACCTCTTATCCAGAAGCCAAAAGTTAAGGCTTCTTTCTTAATAATTTCTATATACTCAGTCTATAAGCTATAAATAGCAATATAGTCTGGACACTATATTTTACAGCTCATACATCGACCTTAAATCTAGTACCTGTATCATGCCCTTGATTAATGTCACTAGTACTTATATTTTTCACGACATTTGATCGCCATTTATTTGGACCATGCATTTAGTGCCTATTGTGAGTAATAGTCAATCATTAAATCTAATAATTCTAAAATAAAACAGTTTTCTACAATGTACATACAATAGGGACAAAGCAAACAAGTATTGTATAAAAGGCAGAATTGTATACAACTTTGCAAGCTTATAACTTATACATACCTCCGTTTTCAAGAGAATTTGTGCACGGTTGACTAACATCGAGGTTGATGTCGTCCAGGGCTATGACTCCCCCACTGCCCTGTCCGAGTTTGGCTTCCAAGACCAGCTGATAATATTTTGTATCGGACGCTGGAATCGTGACCCTTCCAAAATTCCACTTGTTTCCCTGATGCCCCTTTCTTGTCCACCATACCGTCTCTTCGGTTCTTCCTCCTATGACTTCCACTTTGTGAACTATGACGTCACCAACATCGCTACCAGACACACGGTACCAAAACGAGACACAGGCCCCTTGTGTCGGAGTTTGGAGAACTCTGCTCTCCAGCAAAGCGGAAGCCCCCGACTCGCTGGATGTGTCCACATACAAGAATTTTCCTTTTCCTGTGGTGTGGTCTCCATTTGTACCCGTCTGCCAATCCGTCAATCCGCCCTCGTGTAGATTCCAGTCTGTGTCGTCACGGAGAAGGACATTGAACCAGTCTTTGGAGGTAGTTTCAAAATCAGTAAAGCCTAATATCAAAATTCAAAGCTTAAGTAAATGATCGTAATATTGTCAGTGTACAGAACATTAATAACGCACAAATGAATGTTTGGAGTTTGCTTGATCTAATACAAAAGTTAACATCGTGTCAAACGTAATCATAATCAAAAAACATATACAAAATCGAGTATAGGGTAACACGGACTCCGACAAAAGCGAAGGCATGATCAGGTGATTACCCGCAGTCAAATCTAGTAGGAAAATGATAGTCTAACAAAGGGTATGAAACAAATCAATCAACATATGACTTAGTGATAATTTGTAATCGCAAACAAGGTCCATTATAGCGCACATATAGAATTTGCAAATGATGACTTTAAACGAGATTCGTTACAACCTGCACAATCAACTTTTTTGTTAGTAGTTGGCTTCGACAAACAGAATTTGATTGTCCACTATTATGAAACCTAACTTTGTAGGTGGACAGGCCCTCTTGACAACTCAATAAAACACTACTTTTTTCATTTATAAGTAGCACTAAGTTGTAGGCCTTCTTCGAAACAGAAAGTCAATGGAATTAAACGTGCATAAAGAGATACATGTACATACTTTTGTTATTTTGATTTTATTTTTTCTCGTGTCAAACAAGACATACTTGTGCACAAAACACTGTGATAAAAATTCAATACAATATCGTTATGATATTTAACTGATAGCGTAATTTAAGAAAATATGATATTCAAAATAATGGTATACAAAGTATTTGCAATTTTTAATCTGTTTCATTTGATAATACAATTTTCGCTTTGGGAAATAATTTCTTGATCCGAACATTTTACCAGATACATTTGTATACATGTAAACGTCACGTCACATAGACTATCGATTAGTCATTTACTGTGTAGGATTTATATTGGTGTAGACGACTTTCAACTTTCAAACCCCGCAAATTATTGCATTTTCTGATGGTTTTGTATGATGCCAAGGCAATCTTAGAAATGCTGCAAAGAAACCGTTACAAGTGCAGCCTACATATATTTACATTTTCAAAATATTACGTTATCATATTTTTATTGTTAGGATTCGTTACAATTACTGCATTTTCAAATTATTACATGTTCCGGTTTATGGAGAACCAAGATGGCTGCCTTCACAACACCACGCTTCTAATAGTCTCGTTCAACCAGACACTCGGCTGTCTACGCAAATCTCCGACGAACAGAGAGTCTGGTAAAGACCCGCGATAATAACTGTTACCGCTAGGGAGCGCTAATTCAGTTTCGGTTTGAATCTCCCCCACAAAACACAGTCAATTCCGAAAGATTTGATGTTAATTAATTAATACTTCATTAGTGATACTAAAGGAAAAATTACCAATACAACAGAAAAACCGCGATCGCTGTCAACTGCAAATCATACTTTCACTTTGCCCTCCAAAGTAATTTTGGTAAAATTTAATACGCAACGGTTTTATCATGTCCTGTATGTAGAACAGCTAATAAATCCTTTTCTCTTCATCATTTTATATTTCTAAACACTCTACTTGTAAATCCTCACACTTAAACGTCACTTTCAATCTATTACAGCTTTCTTCGATAGTCGTTATTTTCGATTGTGGCCTGATCAGCCAATCAAATCACATACATGTACCAGGATTCTGGTAAGCCTTGTTTTGACGTTACAAACGTTTTCGCGTATCTTTACCAAACTCTCGGTTTACGGAGATAGCCGAGCGTCTGGTTGCACGAGACTACGCTTCTAAATGAACCCTGACTTCTGAGATGGAAATTATTGGTAATTATCAGTGTTCATTCAAAATATAAATGAAAATAATAGTTTTGTACATGTATTAAATTATATAAGGAATGAAGCTATGAATTAATTACGTTATGCACGGTATAACTTGGGACTGTTTACTCCTTTTTTCTGAATCCGCTTCGCAGATGCTCACAGCTAGCTATGCTATAGTTTACCATTATAGATTAGTCTCATTCTTTTAATGAATGATATATTTACACTGAAAGAGAAATGGAGCCATACAGTTTTCTAGTGTTGTTATGTCGAATTATTCTCACAAGAAATAGTAGCTTACTACATTAAAAAAAAATAATGCTACATGTAAATGGCATTACCTCCTTTGACTCTCAACGGAATTACCATGGCGATACTTAGAAGAATTATAACATCCATAACTTCTGGTTTATTCCACATTTTGGTTATTGTAAATCAAAGGTTTAAAATTCTGAGAACAAGATGGACGTTGGTGTCGTGGTTGTCACGTGATATGTGACACATGGAGGAAAAACATGCGACACCGCTATCGTGATGCACGTTATTGCTCAATTATGTAGTTTCTGCATTTTGATATGTTTCGGTACTTCATATCAGTCTGTAGTAATGAACGAAAATTTCATCAATATCATAGTATTATCAAATAGCATTAAAAATAAAAATGATCATGTTGCAAGAGCACAGTTCACTTGGACAATGTGTCATTGAGTACTTTGAGTTGATATCCTGAGGACAAAAGAAAGAAAAGAGAACAAGTAACAAAATGCAATGTAAGAACAAACAAAGCGTCTATACATAATGATATCAATGGGTACACCATGCAGGGGCGGATTTAGGATTTGAGGTTAGAGGGGGCGCAGCTTTATGAGTCGGGGGGTCTGGGAGCCGCCTTGAGGACCCAAGTGGGTCCAGGATAAAGCCCTGGTGGGGGTTCAGAGGGCGAATTAGCCCTTGGAAGTCTCTGGATTTTACAGATTTATAGGGCTTGAAGTATGTCTCCCATGTAGTCATTTTTAATACCCTTTTTTTTTTTTTCATTTTTGATGAGGTAAAATTAATAAAATGACAAATGTTTATAGTATTTTAGGAAAAAATAAAAATTCTCCCGATAAAAGTAACAATAAATCATTAGGTCTTGTCGTTTATTTCTCTGAGAGTCGGGGGAAAAGATAAATTTGAATATTTAAATCCGCCACTGTACACCACTGAGCCAAAAAAAAATGTATATGTTCTAAACTAGCGTCGGAAAAGAACTGCAGTTCTGTGGGTTTTTTCTTTTATTCATTAATTGATTTTTTTAAATTTATTATTTTTATTTTATTTGCATATATTTATTTAATTTTATTGGTTTTTTTTTTTTTTTGTTTTTTTTGTTTTTTTTTTTGTTTTTTTTTTTTTTTTTGTGGGTTTTTTTTTTTTTTTTTTTATTTTTTTGGGTGTCTTTTTTTTTTTTTGTTTTATTTTTTTGTTTTTTTTTTTTTGTTTTTTTTTTTTCCCTTAATAATTGTTTTTTAGATTAAAGGGTTACTTTTGTCACAGGTTTTTCTCATCTGAGAAATCAACTTTGAAAACATCCTATGGAGGAAGAAATAAAACTGCATGACGTACAGGTATCAAATATTTAAAACTCAACAGGGATTTTGATTTTTAATTGGAAATTTTACCACCGCCTCTTTCGGAAAAAAGAACTACGTAGAATAATTCTAAAATTAAAAAATTCGGCAGGAAAAATTCAAAGGGATTTTAATTTTTCAATAGAACATCAATTTCCCCCAGGGTTTTTCGTTACTTGACAAGCCATATATTACCGTATCAATACAAAATAATACCGGAGAAAGACAAGGATTAAGCTTGGTATATTTGTGTCGTATTTTGTGCGAGGATATTTGTATTGAGTGCCGGACTACTACAGTTGATATGAGCCTTAATTACTCAAGGGTAAAAAGAGCATAATCTTCAATGTGTAGAGGAGTCTACCAAAAGTACTGTAATCATCTTTTTAAAAAATGTATTGTTAGTGTTTCAGACCACGAACACAACACCCCCCTCCCCCTCTAGCTCTCTCTCCTCCTTCTTCCATCAAGATGTCTATGCTCTCGGTATAACTACGTGTCCCGGTGTATGTACATGCACTATGCACAGCGTATAGGATCAAAATGATATAATTTTTGTTTTCTTTGAAAAAACTTGGATATAAGAACTTGAAATGCAAAATATACACCCCACTGGTTGTTTGAGGAGATCTATCATATTATGTCATTATCATGTTATATGAGAGATAATCCTTTAAAATCTGTTATGAACCCATCAAATGTAAAAACAGCTAGAAGACTTTGTAAATTTCTTAAGAACAGTTATGAATTTAGAAAAGAAAGATTGAAAAAATTATTAACCTAGATGTGTCTTAGTTGTATTTAACAACTGACATTGTCAAATCCATTCTTTGTATTGTGTAATCACTGATTTGTTGTATTTATGACTATATGCCTATGTATAATGGTGCTGTCAATAAATTCATTCATAAAGCATTTGATGCTGACCATTTGCAGGTGAGACACATCTAGGTCTGTCTCTTCTGCACAAGACACAAGCTAGGATGATAGATACTCTGGATTCCAAACCTTAAAACTCATGTTGATTTTTTGTTATCTATTTTGACCAAATTGCACTTTACAAAATAACACACAAATTTGTGAAACAGATATGCAACTCAAATGTAACAAAAATATCTATATTGCATACATTTGTTGAAATCGGTTGTTATTGTTACTTTATGTCATATATTTGTGATATGCTCTTGTCATGCCCCATGTGGGCCCATTCTTATGGAAAATAAAAGTATTGTATTGTATATATAGCGCATTTGATTTGGAATGGGGTCTGTTTAAGCTAATAATAGGCTGCTCAAGTCAGAACATCGACAGTGTCAGGATATATTTTCAATAAATTCAGATCAACTAAGCTCTTAAATGATGCACGTTTATTGTGTTAACTGTCCTACTTTAGTAAGATTAACATAATTAATTTCATGTATTTCTGCATGGCTTCGAAAACAAACCACTTTGAAATATGAACTTCGTTGGTGCATTTATTCATTTGAATTTTATTTCAGTATGGATATTGATTTTTTTTTTTCTTTATCTGGCGGCCATTCATTTGACGTCACAATAACAAAGCACAATAAATGATACTTTCTATTATGACGTCACAATGTCAATGCGTCAAATTCTTGATGTCACAATCAAAATCCTTGATTACATTCCGCTACGTCACAATAACAGCGGGAAGGAAGATTAACAACGGAGACAACAAAAAGCATGGATGAGGAAGCGTCAACCCCAATGGAAGGAAACGTGGAAAAGAATTTCAGCGTTGAGGCGTGCAATATTCTGTGGGAATTGCGTAAAAGTGGACAGTTATGCGATGCCGTCATACGGGTGGAAGATAAGGAATTTCCTATCCACCGAAACATCATGTCAGCGTGCAGTCCATATTTTAGAACACTTTTCACAAATGAGTTATTCGACACTAACTCACGAGAAGTGGTTATTCCGGGAGTTTCCGCCGAAATTATGAGTCTAATTATAGACTATGCCTATACTAGAGATGCCGCTTTGACATCAGAAAACATAGAGCATTTGTTGCCAGCAGCTGATCAGTTTCATGTTATGGGTCTTGTGAAACTTTGTTGTGATTTCCTCATTTCTGAACTGTCTCCAGAAAACTGTATTGGGATTGGGCGATTTGCTAGAACTTATTTTTGCCACAACATGGAGAGAGCTGCGTTTCGATATCTGATGTTAAATATCGCGGATGTGTTAACCTTCAGTAATGAATACCTTCAGTTGGGTATATCGGAGGTTTGCGATATCTTATCCTCCGACGAGTTGAACGTTAGAAATGAGGAGATTGTTTTTGATGCAATTTTGCGCTGGATTGATTTTGAGCCTGAAATGAGAAAAGATCATATTGCCCGACTACTGAAAACGATTAGACTCGGGCTTTTAACAACTCAGTATTTCGTGGAGAAAGTTAAAGTTCATCCATATATCAAAGACAACGATTCCTGTAAACCTATCATTATAGAAACTTTGAAATTCCTTTACGATTTGGATATGGATGAGGATAAAGAACTCGATCTAAATAATCCACTGGCCAAACCCCGCGTGCCGCACGAGATTTTGTTTGTGGTTGGTGGATGGAGTGGCGGATCTCCAACGAATATCGTGGAGACGTACGACACGCGCGCGGATCGCTGGATCATATGTGATGCCGTTGATACAGGTTTGCAAGATAGTACTGAACTAATAA
>CAJDSM010019952.1:23796-44257 GCA_903981925.1 Ostrea lurida
TTTTTTTTTTTTTTTTTTTTTTTGCAGTTTGCATTGATATTGCATAAAAGTTGAAGATTGCATTTCTGCCCCACTCTTCGGTATTTCACTCAATGCATCCTCAAAAGTTCTTTATTCTCAAACGTTAATGCTAAATGTTTTTCTGATAGCTAGTCCAATGATAACATTTTAACAATGCATACCATTTGCAAGATTAAAGTAGTGTTCTTTGAGTATATATTTATTGTCATAAAAGTAATACACTTACAGATTAATTGACATTATTAATTGAATTGGAGAGAATAATTCAATTATTGTACGCATTATAATTGAATCGATGAGCGCATTAACTGAATCATTGATCTCTTCAACTGAATAATCACGCATATTACTTCAGTTGTTGATAACATTAATTCATTTGAAGCAAGCAACAATTCAATTTTCAGTAAAATACATAATGCTATCATCAACCAATCAATGCGCGCAAGAATTCAGAATCTAAAATGTCAATAGTTTTGTTTGGCTTTTTTGTTTGTGTGTTGTTGTTTTTTGTTTTTTTTGTTTTTTTTTGTTTTTTTTTTAAAGAGATCATTAATGGAATCGATGCGCACATCAAATTACTTGGTGATTAATATCCTCAAATAATCAAAATTATGAGTCAATTTAATTTGTCGCTCCATAAGAATAAATCCATCTAACTAGCGCTATCGAATTTTACCGTTAACGTTCTATCAGCCCCAGTATTGTTTAAAACATCCAGTGTAATTCTGCGGAGTGTTTTGCAGTCTATTTATGCTAAAGCAATGTTTCATAGAGTTCCATTCTACATTACGCGTGTTCATTCATTCCCAAACACCGTTCTAAAAATATGTCATATTTCAAAACTGGGTCACGTGTCAATAATCAAAATAATATACACACGTGTACTCGTTTATTAATTATCGAATACTTTCAGTTCACTTTGTCATGATGTTACGTAAGTTACTTTAAATCATTTTAGCTTCGGTTCAGGTGAAACTATCTGATTGCCTTTTGTCCGTCGTCCGTCCGTCCGTCTGTCTGTTAACTTTTCACATTTTCGACTTTTCTCAGAACCGCTGGGCCAAATTCAACCAAACTTGGTACAAATTATTCTGGTAAAGGGATTCGTTTGTTCAAATGAAGGACCAGGCCCCATTTAAAGGGGAGATAATCACGAAAATGCAAAAATAGGGTGGTGTCATTTTAAAATTCTTCTTCTCAAGAACCACTGGGCCAGAAAAGCTGAAATTCATTTGAAAGCTTCCTGGTATATTGGAAATTCAAGTTTATTAAAATCATGACTCCCGGGGGTGCGATGGGGCTCCAATAGGGGATCAAATTTTACATATGATTGTATAGGGAAAATCTTTAAAAAATTTCTTCTCAAGAACCACTGGGCCAGAAAAGCTGAAATTTATATGAAAGCTTCCTGATATAGTGGAGATTCAAGTTTGTTCAAATCATGACCCCCGGGGGTACGATGAGGCCCCAATAGGGGATCAAGGTTTTACATATTATTATATAGGGAAAATCTTTAAAAAATTTCTTCTCAAGAACCACTGGGCCAGAAAAGCTTCCTGATATAGTGAAGATAAAAGTTTGTTCAAATTATGACCCCCAGGGGTAATGTTGGGGCCACAATAAGGGATCAATATTTTTCATGCAAATATATACTAGGGAAATTCTTAAATCTTCATTGAACCAGACGAGTGGATATTTACCTGAAAGCTTCTTGGTATGGAAAAGATTTAAGTTTGTTTAGATAATGTCACCCCCCCCCCTCCTCCCAAGGTTGGGTGGGGCCACAATAGGGGATTAAATTTGCTACTGCTGCTCTTCTTAGTGAAGCAGTGCTCAGGTGAGCGATGTGGTTCATGGGCCTCTTGTTAAAAATAGTTATCAAACAACGAAAAATCAAACGGACTTATTCTATGGATTTCATTTGGAAATTCTCTTTCTCCATTTAAAGGTCCTAGGGCATATCACGGGACATCCACGATAAACCATATAATCTATGTCATCGGAGGCTTTGACGGAGTGGAATATTTCAACAGTGTACGCAGTTTCAACCCGATGACCAAGGAATGGAAAGAAAAGGCGCCCATGAACAATAAGAGGTAAGAATCCAAGCTCCACGCATGCGTGGATCTATCGTAACACTAAATCCTAGCTCTTCGAATCCATAGAAACAATGCATTGGTGGATCTAGAGGAGTATTACGGAGATTGTAACCCCTTTTGCTTTTTTTTTTTTTTTTTTTTGATCCGCCACTGCAATGATGGCATAATGCTCACTACTTACTCCCAGCTGAAAACATGGCCTATGAAAGTAAGATTTGATGAAGAAAAGACTTTAGAAAAATTTGTATAATTTTTTGATATCTAATGCAGACAAGCAGATTTTTAAAATCTGAATGTGAAACTCGATGAAAGTTATGATTATATGAATAATTCTGCACCGGATTTTAATTTTCTTTATTCCATGAAGTACTTTCCAAGATGGCAGAAAATATTTTGCAGGGGTGGGGGTGGTCCTAAAATAGAATTCCATCAAACTATTCACATTTTGAAATGAAACGACCGCGTGCTACATTGTTATAGGGATTTTTTTTTCGAGGGGGGGGGGGGGTGTTAAACTTGAACTTGCAATCCTAGCTCTATTTTTGATATGTCCATTTGTAAATTCAGTAAATACTGCCTGCCGTTTCATTTGTTGTATTCACCATTTTACACGTGTGTATGGATTTCAGGTGTTACGTCAGCACCACCGTCCTCGGGGACTATATTTATGCTATGGGAGGGTACGATGGTCAGGTCAGACAGAACACTGTAGAGCGGTATCTTCCGGCCAAAAACCAATGGAGCTTCATTTCACCAATGCAACACCGTAGAAGCGACGCCAGCGCCACCACATTGGACGGTCAGTATTGATTTATACTAGACAATCCATTTTGGTCCAGTTTTTAAAAGTTCTGTGCTTCAAAACATTAGCGTTGAAATGAGATTTTTATTAACTAAGTGGATATAATACCTCGGTACGACACAATCCAGTATTGCACATTGCATGCATTACAGTATAACAGTAATGCTATTGCAAACATTACATTAGCAATATCCCAAAACATCACATTAGCAATATCTCAAAACATTACAATTGCAATGTAGTTCATGATATTCCCCACCCACCCCATACCAAAAAAGAAAACACATTTTACATCTATTGCAATGTTTAATGGTGCATGATAACCATCAACCCCCCCCCCCCCCATCAAAAAGGCATATCGTACGTCAATTTCCCAAATGTAAGTAGGAATATTGAATTGTTATCTGAATATGGTGTTTATGTCTCTCAACTAGTTTGATACGGTAGAGCATGTTCTGTGTATGATCAGTTTTAAAATCAAGGCAAAGTATTGACAAGTAATTTGATATTACAGGGATTTCTTGTCTAAAGTTCGCAAATTCTATGGCCGTTATAACGGTTTTATTTTTACTTACAACCTGTCATTTGGTCTAATGGTGTCTACCTTGTTTTATATGGATTGGTAGACCATTCTTTACCTATTGATTTTGACTAAAAAGCACTTCGTTTACTTGAACAAAATATAGCGCTATAGTGGTAGGTGTGACCAGTCGACAGGGGATGCTTACTCCACCAAGGCACCTGAACCACCTCTGGTGCACCCAGGGGTCCGTGTCTGCCCTGCTATTAATTTCGTTATTATAAGGATTATGAGATTGATCAATTAGTTACCTTCACCTTTTCATCTATTACAATGTTTATTGGTTCATGTATCCCACAGGCCAATTGTCTATCATCATATCTTTAAAAAAAAAACAATAAATTAAAAAAAAATAACATGTTAAAACAGGTAGAATTATTAAAGTAACAGCGTAATAGTTCGCTTCAGTAAGCATGTCAGATTTTCACATCACGATTACCATATTACTCATCGATTGGCTGTTTGATTTCGATGAAATGTAGGGTGACCGCGTGCTAGAAAATACTGTATAGTATTTTCGTAAACAGGCCAGCAAGCACTCAATGCGATTGGTCAGTACTAGTGCTACCGGAGGTATTGTCGGATAGTGCGTTTGTTATGCAAAACAGTATTCATTCTATTGAGACTAAATGGCCAATCGGAGAGTAATGATGGTAGTCATGTTATGAAAACACTCCACGCTCACTGAAGCGAACTATCATGCTGTTAGTGGAATAATTCTACATTGTCCTTCATCGTATCTCAAAAACAGGCTGCTCCAGTATTCACGGTACACCTCTCTGTACGAATACAAGCGACTAATTTGTTATAGTACCATGGCAGTATCAAAGTTCAATTTAAAATATTAAAATTTACAGAGAAGGTGTTTATCTGTGGCGGGTTCAATGGTCACGAATGCCTCAGTACTGCAGAGAGCTACGACCCCCTGGTCAATCAATGGACTCTTCTGGAGCCCATGAGAAACAGGCGCAGCGGAATTGGTGTGATTGCCTACAAAGATGAAATTTACGCCTTAGGCGGGTTTAACGGAATCACCCGGATGAACACAGGGGAGAAATATTGTCCCAGATCGAACAGATGGAAAACGATTCCAGAGATGTTCAACCCCAGAAGTAACTTCGCTGTTGAGGTAAAACGGATATCAAGAAATATTTCAAAATGACCTATATATAAAATTGGGGGGGGGGGGGGGGGGGGGTGGGGGGGGGGGGATGACAAACTCCCCGTCGAGGCCTCATCTAGGAATAGATTTGGTTTGCGTGTAAACGAACTCTGGCGGAAGTTTGGGGGAAATGATTTTGAAGAAAATCATAAGAAATATTTTTAAATTGTAACCTGAACGTTATTCAGGCAAATTTCTGTAAATTACATGTGTATGTTTTATCTGCAATACATTTCTGAATTAAACTTTAGCCATTCGTCAACCACCAAAATGTAAAGGGGATGAAAAGTGGTATAGATATGTAATAAAATGGTTGTAGAGTGACTACTGGAAATTATCATATGATTGAATACTTCCTAGCTCTCTGATCGGCTGAGATCCAACAAAGTAGAAGTCAGTAATTCCTCATATTCACCTCCAGGTGAATATTAAGATTTATTTACTTCTACTATTTCTGGATCTCAGCCAACTTGCCGTGTTTGATCGATTTTCCTCCTTACAATTAAAGCAAAGAACTATCGTGAAGGTTTGTTTTAATCATATAATAAAACAATTATTGCTGCTTTAGCGGTCAATACGGTGTTTTAGAAACCTTCGAAGTAAAATATTCACCTCGCCCTTCGGGCTTGGTGAATATTGTACTTCTCAGGTGTTTAAATCATCGTATTCATCTTAAAAACATCAACAATTGTATAATATCCCTGCCCGCACTCGTTGCTCGCAGGTGGATCTCGCATTGATGCACAGACCCCCGGGCGGATGTACATTTAACGATATTCAATCAACAACTCTATGAATAACTATATTGGGTTCAACATGGCTATAGTTATGTCACTTACTGCACATTGACAAAAAAGAAGTTTTTTTCTTTAATAATCCACTCGACATTGTTCATAAAATATGTTTTCTTTGAAAAAGAAAAATAGTGAAATAATTTCTTTGATTTTCAGGTAATCGATGAGATGATATTTACCATAGGTGGATTCAATGGAGTGACCACTATTTTCAACGTTGAATGCTACGATGCTTCCACTGATGAATGGTGAATATAAAGATTTTATAGCGCCCCCCCTCCCCAGCCACCCACCCCCCCCCCGCTTGTGACCTATCGATTAAGTAAGAATAAGGAAGTATCAATGTCAGCTGGGGGGATAACTTACAAGATTTCACTGTAGCTTGTAGAGAATCACTAAATCCTTGCCAACTAGCATAAGAGCACAAGTCCGGAAATTAATTCGAATTTTTATTGGAGGCGGGGGGGGGGGGTAATTTCTAAATTCAAAGAGGAGCCATGCTTATTTTAATTTCCATCCTTATCCAGCCCATTGATTAGATCCGCTGGCTTTGATCGCATGTTTAGTGTAGTGATCTAAGTGAACGGATCAAAGAAGAAGCTGATTTTAATCAGATGTTACCCAGCCCAGCTGGATTAAATTCTCAGGTATACAATATGTAACGGTTTCCCTCCTTTCAGGTATGATGCTACAGATATGAATGTTACCGCAGCGCATTAAGTGCATGTGTGGTCAAAGAACTGCCCAGTGTTCAGGATTTACATTCACTCAAAAGAATGAATCAGCGTAAACTGTAGACCAGGTTTCAGATAGTAAATTAAAAGATTGTGAATCGCGGTTATTCTATTATTGTTACTGATACTCTTCGCTTTGGTACAGCGAAACGGAATATTGAGGGCTGTCCGTCTGTTTAATATGTTTTAACAGAAATAAAATATCACTTGCGGTGTGCCATTAGGCTTGTAGGCCTGTGTCTTGTTTCCGCTTTTAGCAATGAAATCTCAGGTGAGAAGTTTGGTTAAACGTTCAGTGACTTTCCAGAATACTTTATTTCTTTTCATGGAAATTATCAAATAATGTAAGACATTGTTTTCAAATATATCTCGAATGTCCTTTAGGCTTTCACATAGTAAAAGTTCCTCATACATAGAGACAACCCATGGATGACTGATCTTTTTTCTCAATGCTTGAGTCACCAGCTCAAAAAAAAGTTAGAGAAATAGTATTGGATTGATTTCTGAGATATTGTTTGAGGGACAAATTTCCAAAGATGACCCGTAATTAAGAATCATTCGCACACCTCAGTCAGATTCCGCGTATCAATCTCGCAAGTCCTAAACAAAAAACATGGCCACCTGGATAGACCAGAGGTAGTGCCTTAGAAGGAGTAACATCCACTGTCGAGCCGATCTCTGTCCCAAAAGAGTCTCCATGATTTAAGGATGATCCCAGATTCTGCGTTTGATTTCAGCATAGAAGGATAAAAAGATGAGGATAACGAACAAGTTGACCCTGTCTAAGTCCAGAACAATTAAGTGACCTCTGTCGTAAAGTTTGGAAAAGTGACCTCTGTTGTAAGTCCGGAAAAGTGACTCTGTCGTAAGTCCAGAAAAGTGACCTCGGTCGTAAGTCCGGAACAAGTCTTAAGGTCCGAGAAAGAACAAAAGACGCGAACCCCTGATGGAATTAGGTGTCTAGGAGGAATAATCATCCCATGTCGACCGTCTCTGTTACCAAATTAAGATCATTTGTCGATCTCAATTCTGCGTATTGGATAATTAAACAATACAACTCAACTCAAGTCATCAATTCACATGTGGTACTTGTCTTGTTATTTAGCACTAATCATGCAATTGATAAAGGCGAGTGAGATAAACTGAGTTAAACAGTACATTTCTTGACTTAAACGACTTCATCCAATTAAGCACCATGCATTGATTGATAATTTGTTGTTTTTTTCGTCCAATTGAGAATTTCCACTCGTATTGAGTTGTCGCCATTGCCGGTGTAACGACGAAAAGTGAATCCCATAGAAACAATGACGGGGGATCAAATTTCTACATAGAAAACTGACCCAGAGGTCTATTCTATTTGCAAAGAGGGTTTTTTCTACGTAGAAACCATTCCAGACTTGTAGATCTACGACTCCCTAGCGTTGAAAAATGACCCCCATAGAAATTTGACCCCGACTTAAAATGTATAGTAGAGGCATATACGCGTAGTATCAACATGTTTGGGGGAGGGCAGTGAAAGGAAGCTAATATGTCCCTATTCATTATCCTATGGGAGAAAAATCACTGTAGGAAGAACAACTCCTATGATTTTCAATACAGATAATAATCCTATAAAATGAATTAGAATTAAATGTCCCAGATAAATATAGTCATCACTAATAACATATGATTTGAAATTTAATAGCATGGGCGTAGGAGCGGGGGGGGGGGGCAAAATGATGTTTTTTGCCCCCCCCCCCTTCTTTTTCTCAAGTAACTTATTTTCTTGCATAAATACACACATTTAGAGAATGCCCCCCCCCCCCCACTTTCAGTATTTTATAGAGCTTGCCCCCCCCCAACCCCCCACTTTCAGGTGATAAAAATAATCTTCTTTTTTTCTTCTCTCTCTCTCTCTTCTTTTTTTTTTTTTTGCTTGTCACATAAATTGAAGTTTTGCCCCCCCCCTCCACTTTATTTTAAGTTTGCCCCAACCAACCCCCACTTTTTTAGTTTGCCCCCACTTTCAAAATCAGTCCTACGCCTGAAATCCTATGAACTGTCTACTAAAAAATGGAATAAGTTTTCCTCTTTGGATTTTTATTTGGGACATTTAATTCGTCATTTTAAAAAATAATTGAATTGTATTCTAAGTTTGAAGTACATGTATTTATTTGAGAGTTTCAATCTGACCTGTTATTGTGATGACCTCACAATGCGTGTTATTGTTTGATGAACATCATAATGCGTTGTTATTGTGATGACATCATAATGCGCTGTTATTGTGATGACATCATAATGCGCGTGACGTAATTGTTACAGTTGGATACACTTTCTCAATATACTACGGTTATAAATTATAGTCAGGTGTAATTTGCGATCTAGCCCCCGATCTAGCCTATATTCGAGAAATTTTTATAATGAAAGGGAAACAGCAGATCAGATTTCCCCAAATTGTGAGAGAAGATAACGGAACCCAGGAGTCAAGCAGTGAGATATTGTAAGTTTCAAGACATAAGTATATTAACCAGAAAAGTCTCATTATTCAATGCACTAATCAATCCGGAGTTTCATTTACTTATATTCTTTATTTCATTTTTTTTTACAGTGAACTGAAAATTAAAGAGAGAAAAACAAAGAAAAGTGGTAAACCACAGAAGAAAGGGAGGAAGGAGCCAGCTGAATTAAAACTGCCTCCAGTGTTTCATATTCCGGTGAAACCTTTCCTCCCTACTGTCAAACCAGGACGGAAAATCATGGCGTTACCAAAAGTTTCCAAAAAAGACGAGGAAGTGCTGAAGAAATTTCAATCCGGAATTGGTCTGATTGATGCCTTGCCTTCCATCTTTCCGTCTTCCTAGAAAACTAATGTGTAAAAGCCTGAGGAAAAGGATAGCTCTATGTGTACAGTGAAGAAACATTTTCACAATCGATATATATACTTTGAAAATTATCAAACTTTCGGATCTTTTACTATAGAAATAAGTTGGGTTTTTTTATTATTCGTTTCAGTCTTGAAAACGAACATAAACTATTTATAAACACAAGCACTGCTATAGGATGTGAAGCGCTCTTCTCTTAATTATTTTGATGATAAAGAGCAGTAGAGTATATTATGTATATTTTAGTGAGTGATAGTATTTCGGATCTTGAACATAGCCGACTTTAATAGCTTTGTCCGATCGCCACCGCCCAATGCTTGGAAGTAGCTGAAATATCGCCCCCCGGTCTCAAACTTTGCCAATTTTAGACTAAGTCTTATCTTTTGAAATGCATCTAAAATTATATAGCCCTTGTGTAAGAAATCGGTCGATTTTCTTATCTGAATTTATAAGTATTAGATATTTTACAAAACGACATTTGAGATCTAAACAAGCACTGATCGAGAAGCTTGCATACTGATCAGCATTTGAGTACATGTACTTTTCTAACATGCTATTAGAATGTGTTCCAGTAATATACATGTATACACATGTATTCACTTTGTGCCCAGTTTTACATGTAAAGATGTACATCTTACTTTTAACAATGTCAGTTGATTTCGGCACAATTTGCCTTTAAGCAAAATAGGTGTAATCTATTATTTACAATTGATATATAAATGTATCATGAATTTACTGATATTATGGGTGACTGTGTTTATTTAATGTAAAAATTTGTTAGAAGATGAATTTCACTTTCTTTTACAATGTCCTTTGTTTATAGTCCGAGAAAGAGATTTATAAAGCCATATTTTGTGGAGGAAAGAAATTCTGTATTCAATTTATTAGTTATATTCTGTGGAAATGTTAATTAAGAAATGTGTAATTTAAGAAAATCCTTCAAAGTTAGACAGGAAGCTTCTCCACATTTTCTGTTGTGTCTGCATGTATATATGAACATGAAATATTGGTGAACTCTAAAGCTTATAGTTAATAAAGAATGAATGTGTACAGAAAAGCTATCTACATGTAATTGTTTCTTGACTGGGCTGGTTATCGCGGCTTTGACGGTCTCCTCGATCGCCGGACAAGTGGGATAAGGGATACCCGAGGACTAATGACTAAATGTCAATCAATTTCTAGCATCCAATCTGAAGCTTGATTTTACCCGATTGACAGCCAGGAATTTACAGACCTGGTAAATCTGAAGGCGGTGCTTATTTCCTCGATCTTTACAGCTAGGGGAGGATACTGGTGGGTACATGTACCTTTAAAAGAGGGGAGGGGGGGGATAGGCTAGAGGTCTCACTCTGGGATGAATCTAGTGGGGGCCCAAAAAAAAAACCCAACCCTCAGATCAATGCTGTAGTCTGATTTCTGTTAATATAACCCTCAGATCGGAATGGAAAGCCCAATGAAATGTAACAGGAACGGAGAAAATGCAACGAACCAGCCCAAAATTCAAACCTGGGGTCCCTGAATTTCTGGAGTCAGGTGCTCTACCAACTGAGCTACTGACCACCGAAGATCGAACCCCGCTGACTGCTACACTAGGAAAGGGGACCTTAGGGGTGGGGAGGGTGGGGTGGATGAATATATATTGAATGTACCACATGATGAAATTCTACATGTAATTCTGAAAAATCATCATTCTTTATTGGGGATCAATGTTCATAGACCTGGAACTGAGCCCCGGGCCCTGCATTACTAGCCTAGTACTCTAACCCCGGGTCCCTGCATTACTAGCCTAGTACTCTAACCCGGTCCCTGCATACTAGCCCGGTACTCTAACCCCATTACTAGCCTCAGTACTCTAACCCCGGGTCCCACTGCAATTACTAGCCCGGTACTCTGACCACTTATATGTAGCTACCCACAGCACAGGTACTTGTTTCTGTACATAAGATATGACATTAACACGTGTTCTTATTAGTATATACAGACGTGATATCTTATTTACAGATACCAGTGCACACAACCCAGATTATTTTGTCCTTGACAGAATGGGGTGGTCAATGGCGCCAAATGTACCGGTAGTATAGAAAAATAGAAAAAGAATGGACTGGAAATTGTACCGGTAGTTTAGGAAAATAGAAAAAGAATGGATTGGGAATTGAACCTGGGACCCCATTATTATTATCCACTGAACTATCCACGAATGTCGTGGTCTATATAGCCCTTCACTGAACTATCCAGGTGATATTCATGGTTTATAACCCTCCACTGAACTATCCACGAATGTCGTGGTCTATATAGCCCTCCACTGAACTATCCACGAATGTCGTGGTCTATATAGCCCTCCACTGAACTATCCACGAATATCGTGGTCTATATAGCCCTCCACTGAACTATCCAGGTGATATTCATGGTCCACATAGCTCTAAAATCTACTACAACATACACATGTTTCAGGTTTAATAAAACAAAAAAATTACAAGTAAAATATATCATTAAGGCAACGAATCAAGTTTTTGAATCATATATAGGTAAAATTTTGCCCCATGTTAGATAAATAATCAATAATGCCACTGGAATGAGAGCAAACTTGAATATCTGGATCACAACAGCGGCAGACAGTGAGGACAACAGGTAGACAATCATCTGTAACAAAACAAAATGCTCAAATATACAAAAATAGTAGCAGAAATATACCCAGGTATAGACAATCATCAGAGACACAGTTATACATTCATGTTTGCGATTACAAAGTATCACTAAGTCATATGTTGACTGATTTGTTTCATACCCTTTGTTAGACTGTCATTTACTTTATTTCGACTACGGGCTCACGGCGGGTGTGACCGGTCAGCATAGGATGCTTACTCCTCAATGGCACCTGATCCTATACCATCGTTTTTGTCGGAGGTCCGTGTTGCCCTACACTCGATTTTGTATATGTTTTTTTGGATTATGATTACGTTTAACACGATGTTACCTTCGCCTATTTGTATTGGACCATCCATCATTTTAAGGACATTATGCAGTGTTTCTCAATAATATATGACTGTTCATGACATTTCACGTACACAATTCACTTACATTCTATTTCATTTCTACAAAAACTTTAATAGTTCCTGGTTGAATGTAAACTTTAAGTCAGCTCCGATTGACTTTAAGCCCCTTTTGAGAATATTTCACTCATATGGAGACGTCACTTGACCATTGCCGGTGAAGGGCTGCAAAATTTAGGCCTATGCTTGAAGCACTCAGGGCCTTTGAGCACGGAGGGATCTTTATCGTCCCACACCTGCTGTGACACGGGACCTCGGCTTTTGCGGTCTCATCTGAAGGACCGCCCCATTTAGTTGCCTCTTACGACAAGCAAGGGGTACTAGAGACCTTTTCTTACCCGGATCCCCACGAGAAACAAAAACTTAATTATTTTAGTCGCCTCTAAAGACAAGCAAGGGATACTAAGGACCTATTCTAACCCACGGATTGCAGCTCCTTTGTATTACAGTAAATTGTACATAAACGTAAACTTTAAGTCGACTCCGATGCAATTACTGTAAGTATAATATAAATGGACAATACTATAGCAAAGAAGGACATCATTCTTTTTATTAAACAATCAGGTATCGAACTTGGGACCCTCACATAACTATAGTCAAGCCTTGAGGAATTCCTCAAACTTAAGTACTGTACTTTTATACAATCAAGACCAGGTGAGATAACAGAACCACCGAGCTTATAAAAAGCTTATAAAAAGCCTCGTATGGTAATATTAGTCAAAATAAAATTTTAACCTATCTCAGAAATCAAACAAGATCTCTCCAAATCTTGAGACTGAACAAATGATTTTAGAGAAAATTATACGAGATTAAGGTATATACTTGGCCTATAGAAAGCAGTGAAAAATGCTAGGTGATGTGAATACAGGATGACAACCTTGCTGTAATTTTGCTTTAAAGCTGTATTTACAGCCGAACCTCGTTATCTCGAACTCAATGGGACCGAAAAAAACTTTCCAGATATCCGTAGATTCGAGATATCAAGGGCCCAATAAATTACATAGAAAATAGGTGGCTGGGACTCAAAATCACTTTGACGCTAGCCCCATAGCGAGATATCACTGTTCGAAAACTTTGTTCAACTGTAATACAAAGTCCATTTCTCTCACTTAAAATGGTAGGAAAAATTATAACATTATTGAATTAAACAATCCTACATTGACTAGTCAATACTCTTATGGGGTTTGCTGATGACGCTCCATGCATCGGTAAAATTTTAATTCAAACGGATAGAGAGAACCCAAACACAGGGCTAATCACACTACAGCGAAGAGCACAGTCCCTGGCTTGTAGGTGGCTAGTTTCACTTCTTCAAAAATTTCCGCCCTTGGTCAAGAAAATGAGTTAGTTTCGCTGAAAGGATTTATGAATTTTCTCGCACCAGGTCTGTTCTGGTTTATTCAGATATGTTATGAATACGGATCCACTCTACAAAAATTTACAAAAAGTGATTATAAGAATGAATTCTATATTTTTTTCGGGGTTGATGCATAGGTATCACCTAATTTTAGACGGTCTTTTTTTTTTAAAACTCATCAATGACGCTTTCGCGCATTTGATTGAAAAGTTTACCGTCTTATATAATCTCCGTTGATAACTGCATATCATCCGAAAAAATATAAGATTCATTCTTATCATGTTTTTTTAATTTTATATTACGACAAACAAAATAATGTCCATTTAGGACATTACTTTTGTTCAGGTAACATTGATTCGAAAATCACCCTCAATTTCTTTAAAAAGGTGTTTTACCCATATCAGAATCGGCGTTTTAGGATGAATGCATTCGTGAAATAAAATAACACCCCGCCTGCAGACTATTTACATGCTTTACATAGTACCTGTAGCCAGAACGCTGAAGGTTTGGATTTGTGATATACCTTTATTAACCTGGTTACTCAGTGGTTTGGATAAAACCTTGATTTTTTTTCATGAATATAACGACTTTGTTCCCATTTTCAATGTTTTAAAACTCATTTACTAAATTCTGTTTTGTCCTCCATCCTCAGAATCATACCCCCATCTACTGAACCTGCTCATCCCCCCCCCCCCCCCTCCTCTCTCCCCCCCCCCCCGATCTTTCTTAAAATTGAAACGTTGTAGTCTGTCCTTCGAGTTCGATCTCCTTATTCCCCAAAGTCACTTTCTTAGAAGACTGCCTCCACTCCACCACCCTCTTTTTCCACCCCCCCCCTCTCAATTTCCTTCAGTATTCCTCCCCAATCGAATTCTCAGACTTACTCATACTTGTTTCTTCAGAATATCATCTTCTTTCCTGGAGCCTACCTCCCTTTTCTTCTGCAGAATCCATCTTCTCTCTACCTCTTATACATATCCCATTTCCCTTACCTCTACAATTGAGTGGCACCCCCTCCCTTAACCTTGCAATTATTCCTTTCCCGATCTCGACTTCTCTCTCCGTCGCTTCACGAATCATGCGCTCTGTCTCATTACAACCTTCTTCCTCCTTTTCCTATCCCTAGTATTAATTCCTCCCCTTCCCTCTCTCAATGTCACGCACCTTTCTTTGCCCCCCCTCTTGGGCCATTCTCTGGTTCTCCCTTCTAACATGTTTATATATCTTCTATCTGTGCCTTCTATAAAGTGCTATTGAGACATTTTTACCAACTGATATTTCTGGAGTTCTCACTTTCAATATTACATCATTTCTTACCAATTAAATGGTTGCGATCATCGCTGTAGTAATAAGAACCGCTTGTGGCGGCTACACTTGTCATCATCATCATTGAACTGGTAATCTAAGTCGGGAGAAGAAAAGAAATTCAAATGTGGAGAGTAGAGAGAGAGGTAGAGAGAGAGAGGAGGGAGGAGAGAGAGAGTGGAGATGAGGGTGTTGAGGAGGAGGAGGGATGTGGGAGAGAGCGGTAGCTTGGAGGAGAGAGAGATGAGTGTCACTGTGTGAATGTGTTGACTGATATTAGAGCCAAGTTAATGATTGGAGGAGACGCATGACTGTGATGTCGATGCGTCAGGATGACTGGAGTTTCTGCATTGGCATGACTGTGAGGTTATTGAGTTGTGACGAGAGAGGATGAGAGAGAGAGAGAAGAGGAGAACGAATCGAGAGAAGAGAGAGAGAGAAGAGAGAGAGAGAGAGAGAATCTACAAATTTGTTTGTGCTTACCTGTAAGTGATTTGATTATAATTACTAAGCTTCATATCGATAACCAAAGTTTTCAAAGATATCCAAGTCGGATAAAAATAGAGATCCTACCCTTGTCATCCGCTCCCTGAATGCATATACCTTACTAAAAAAAAAAAAAAAGAAAGAAAGAAAAAAAAGACATGACAGTCACCGTATTGAAAACGTTTAATTCCCTATCTTTTAATGAAGGATCGGGGTAGTGGGTGGCAACACCAGACAGATAGAAAATACGAAACAGTTATGTACGAGTTCATTCATCAATATTAAATTATGGCGGCAAAAACCAAAACTTGTGATGGTTTATAAATTTTTATGTTCTGTCGCTGTTCTTACAACCATGCGGAAATAGTGAGACTGTTCTCAGGTTTAAGGGTGTAAGATTTTGTGCTAAATAGCTCAGGTAGGTATAAGTATAACGTCAAACTCACTAATTTCAACTCGTAGTTTGTAGTAGTGCCAGGCCTCTGAATTTCTATCAATAAGCCTAAATTGTGTGTAAGAGTGATATATATGTATCCCCATCATATATATAAAACAATAGAGGGATATTGTTATCACCCTTACCACACAATTTACGGCTTATTGATAGAAAACTCAGAGGGGGCCTTGGTAATGTCAAGTAGACCCTCTTCTATTATATATTCTTACATAATTACAGATAAAACAGATTTTAATAAGACAAAAAATTGTTTTTTGACGAGCCCCTGCGAGTTGCACTGGAGATCAAGAGGACTTTGACAGCACATTGTTGGGTGATATATTTTTGGGGAATTATACCGTGTAGAGAAAGATCTTGATTTAAAATATAGATTTGATTATAGTCAAGTTTCGACACTAACGCATTAGTCCCGGTTAGCCCGGAGCTAGTATTAATTTTGCCGCCCGGTAACTTACCAAATGTCATTCTATAAAGTAGTCCGTGTGGCTTACTAAAATTAACTTAAAACCCTTACACTATTTGCTGTCTGTTGTAAATGATGATGAATCTTTATTTGGATATCAAATAATTTAGTGTTATACTTGTTAATAAGTGTTTTTTTTGGAACTAAATGATGTGTTACAAAACCCCAGTGCTAAATAATTGAAAATTGTAAAATCTTGTTCATGGTCTAACGAGTTCGATCATGGGAGAGTTTCCAGTAAAATAGAGGCCTTAAATTTAGGTCACAAAAACAATTGATTATTTGTCTCAAAAATTTACTGGAAATTGCTACACGGATTTCGCATCGATAGATTGAAATTTCTCGGGGGAGGACACCCCCGGACCCCCACCAGACAGGATGGGGAGCCCCTGACCACGCACTCTCCCCCTTTGTCGCTTCGCGGACTTCTGCGGCGACAAGACTATTTACGCAATTTTACACAGGACTACTTTTATTATATAATTTTACCTCAGTCCTAAAGACTACCATAGTAAAAACCTTAGTGTCAAACACTGGTTAGTTTAAACTACTCTGTATAATCCACATGGGGCTTGTAGTAGAAAGAAAAAAAAAATCTATCAGAGTATGTATTATGTTTTTACTAGGGGAGGTAGTGTTTTTTTGGATTTTTTGTCTCACAAGCCACATGTGGTAAAAACTACTTGGCCATTGCATAACTATATATTAACATTTGAGTGTTCTCTGCTTGAAAGATGACACTGAATGCATTCCCGCGATCGTCCTGTATAAATCTCTGTGCTCATGGGACGCTCATTATTTGATGAACTCAAATTTTATTTTAAACAGCAAAACAATGGCCTACATGCAGCTTTATTTTCAACTCAACAGTTGGGTTTCATTTCAAACTGATTACCTTGTGTTATTAAAGGGTGACGCTCTCTCTCTTACATCTCGATGGGCCCAGGGATTTTTTTAGGGTCTATCAGGGGCCAAAATAAGGCCCCATTCCCAATGCTAAAAAGCAGGTATTTTCCCCAATTTTTGCTTTAGAATTCCCAAAACATGACAATAAATCAAAATGTGGTACAAAACCGTACAATACTAGTTATAAATATCCTTCTCAGGTCCACAAATTTCAATTTTGCAGCAAATTGAGAAGCAAATGATATTATTTTTGCCTCAGCTTATAAGTAAGATAAGCTTTAACCAAATTGATTATTGAAAGTCCAATTATGCATTTAATAATGCAATGGTTTGATTATCTCTTTATACTTCTTTATTAAAAATGTTTTTTTTCCAATTTGTAGCAAATGTCGCTAATTTTTCCCAATGTGGAAAGGCCCTGACATCAAGACGTAAAAAAATCCCTGGCCCGGCTGTGAGAGCGAAGCCCTCCTTATAGGTAACATATACCAGTCTATGCGAATGTTTTTTGAGCCAAACAGGACATTCGGTCCTATGTACTCAATGAACACACGGGACTGAACCAAATTTTGTCTGACCGAAAACCTAATGTAAAAAAGTGAAATGTGAAGATGCAGAACTAAGGAAATCGTATTTATTATAATAATACTATTGATATTTAATGATTTCAACGGACTTCCAGAGATTGCTCCTGCATAATTGTAATGAGACGGTACATGAGGTTTTAATCACACTGATTTAATTACTTAAAACAAACTCAAAACCGGAAACTGAAACATATCAGACATTCTGGTCCTGTGTACAAAAGAATGCATCGGACCTGAGACACTTTACATCGGTCAGGTCCGACGGTCCGATGTCTTTTGCATAGACTGCATACATGATTTAAGGAAGAACATAGTGTAGCGGACAGTATAATTTTAATAAAGGGAACTTATACTGCCTCGCTAGTGAGCTAGCTTTTCTGGGAATGTGGTAGAGTCTTTCTCTTGATCACGCAAGTTAAACAACGGTTAGCGTTGTCAGCACCTGGATGGGTGACCGCTACACGTTACAAATTGATGGCATCATAGTGACTGACTCTGATGTTTGGTGGGAAACCTGCTTCAGGTAGCATCTCAGTGAAGCTCTGGGACTAGGGACTACATGTCCATGTACTGATGTGGTTTTGTCTGGGGATGACAGTGGGTGGACAGAACTGTGGGTGCTGTGCTGAACAGGTGCCAAACGTTCAAAGAGAACCCATGCTAAGCTTCGGGATGGATTATTGCAGATAATGTAAAGGGAATATATAGTGTTCCCTCAATATATTGTCCTCTGTAATAATGCCACCCCTGTTGGGTGAATTTTAAAGGCCCATTTGGGTCCAAATATCGGCCCATTCTCCTCCCCCCAATTTTTTTTTATGCCCCCTTCATAAAATGGCCGGGGGCATATAGTGTTACCCGGTTCCGTCATTTCTGTCCTTCCGTCATTCCGTCCTTCGTCATCATTTGGTTTCCGTTCATTATCTCTGCAATGGTTGCACACATTCAACTCAATTTGGTATATGATATCGTCACAAAGATATGCAGGTCAAGTTCGAAGTTGGTCATGGTCCGATGAATTTTTGACAGATTAGCCCTCTTGAACTTTAGATAAAAAATCAGAAAATTTTTCGTTTCCGTTCATATCTCTGCAACGGTTGCATTACATTCAACTCAAATTGGGTATATGATATGTCAAAGAATATGCAGGTCAATTCGAATGTTGGCATGGTCCGATGATTTTTGACAGAGTTAGCCCTCTGAACTTAGAAAAATATCAGAAATTTTCGTTTCCGTCATTATCTCTGCAACGGTTGCCACACATTCAACTCAAATTTGGTGTATGTGACTATCTGATCACGCCCGATATAGATAGTCGGTCTATATATTAGTTGGTCCGAATGACTCCCGCAGTATTGAGCATAGATTAGCCCTCTTGACTTCGAAAAAAATCCAGAAAGTTTGTCGTTTCGTTCTTATCTCTGCAACGTTTGCACACATCAACTCAAATTTGGTATATTGATACGTCACAGGAATGTGCACGGTACAAGTTTGAATTGGTTAGGTCCGATATTTTTTGCGCAGTTAGCCCTCTTGAACTTTGAAAAAAATCAGAATTTTTCTTTCCGTACGCGTCTATGTGGTGAACAGGTAGCGTCGCTCCGATCTGAGTGCTACTATGCTACGTCAGAGAGGGTTCTAGAGTGTGATCCGAGTCATATCGTCTGTGTGAGACTCATAGCCTATCGAACGCTAGTGTCCTCCTCTGTCATGTACATAAAGAGCTGCTCATTCACATAATCTCTCCCGCTCTCACTTCATCTCACTGTGTTCTGTCCTCGATCTATACTATATTTCGACTGCTATCCACTCAACTGTGTGCAGTACAGGCTTACCCTCGTAATGAAACTTTCAATTTAGCATGCTACCTGTGTGTGTCCGTATACTCTCATACGCTCTGCGCGACTTGGATGTATCTGCACGCGTGTCGCACCGAACCATATAGTTTCTAAATCAGTTTGTATTTTTCCTAATTATAAATTATTTGAAAAAAATAAATAAACATTTGATGTCAGTAATGTATATAAAACAAGGAGCTATGGGAATGATGATTTAAACAGAACAATTGAAAATTTTAGAAGGTTAAAGAAAATAAGATGCATAAAATAAAGGCGATTAAATCTTTGATATGATTTTAAACTTATTTACGATATAATTGCTTTTTCCCAATTCGACTTGGTTCCCTAAATCGTAACAGGTTACCTGGATTTTTTCAGAGCTCTGTGTGTTTTAAAAAATTCAGAAAAACCAACAGGTCAATTGGTTAAGGTGTGATTTTGACTTGGAACCTGTGTACACATCATTGAAGATGTTGATGTCAAATTGTCTACATCCAGGATGCAGCTTCTTGTGGTAGCAACAACCCTGAATAGAAATTTCAAATTCTACAAGGGAATATCTACTGCTCAGCTGAGTCATGTGAGCACATAGAAATACACATGTAATTAGATTTCAGTAAGTTTTGAAAAACTGAAAATATATTGGTGTGTGAATTTGCAATGCTTCGTGTTGGCATGCTTCATGAAATGCAGTAGCTCTTTAAGAAAAGTATGTGGGTGTGAAGCATTGCAGTTTATATGCCCATTTGTTTTCAAAAATGAAAGTTATTACTACTTTCATTTTTTGTCTGTGTTCCCACTGTTGAAATAGATGTACATGTACTCTTGGTTCATAATACACATTGTTCACAATTGCAATGCATTCTTGGGGGAAAAAAATTTGTTCAGTTATCAATACCCAAAACATTGGAAATATAAATTCATATCCATAATGAAATAATTAAATTTTGCACACGGTC
>CAJDSM010019954.1:7464-18798 GCA_903981925.1 Ostrea lurida
GTGAAGTTTGAATGACAGTTAACGTCTAGTTAACGCTGTATAAATGTATGAGCTAATGGGAAGTTTGTTGTTGGTGAAAGTGAACTAACCTTCGTGCAACTGGGTCCAGATTTTCAATTCTTAAACTGTCACGTCATTGATTTGAAATCAACACAATGCCATCTCCCTGACATACAACTTGTACAGTGTTATATCTTTGACTTATTGTTTGCCAGTTCAGACTAGTTTGGTTACGTTTATTATTTGTTTTTACATTGTTCTGTTGTTGTTGAACGTTCCATTCAAAAATTGGTCAAATGAAGTGCAACAAATAGTTATCAAAAGATGGCGAGCATGGGCGCCACAATGAAACTTCTGTATCGCGTCTGGGACCGTAGTTGACAATATACATGTATAAATATTGCATGTAGTTGAGTGGAACATTGAAAAATTTCAACTCGAAAAAGATGTCAATTAACGTGATTGTAGCTGATAATGTTCGCAAGAATAACTTCTTCTACAAATATTAAGCAGGGTTTTTAACTGGTCATTTTATAGTTTTCAATTATTGGAGACTTTTAGCATTGTAAAAAGTATTGAGAATGGTACATCTTGGTGCATGGTCTTCTACAATCTATCTAAAGTATTTGATAGAGTTTGACACACATGTCTTCTATCTAAATAACATACTTAAGGGATCGTAGGCGGTATTTTTCAATGGTTTCCTATTTACTGTAGGATCAATTGAATTCGTAGGGGCCAATCTTCGTGGATTGCTAAATTTTTACGGGTTCGTGGGGCGTAATTTTGTGGATTTATATATTTGTGAGAGATATAACTCTGTGATGTCCTTATTCGTTGAGGATGTGAATTCGTGGGTGAGAGGAATGCATGAATTCCACGAAAATTTAGTCATCGCAAATTCTTATGATTTCACAGTATCTTTGTTGTTCGACCCAAAGAGTTACGTACAAAGATCAATTATCTGCAAGTTTAAATTCAGGGACACGCCAAGGTCGTGTTCTTGGACCATTATTATTTTTAACCTATGTCAATGTTGTTGCTGAAAAATATGATGTCTTTCTGTAGTTTTCCGTAATACTCAAACTGTATTCACTTTTTATTTTTGTAAACCCGATTTTCTGTACCCGGAAGGAAACAATGTTGTTAAATCTCGCCAATCCCAAGGCGAGGCTTACAGACCCTCTTCACATTCTTGACACCAGAAAAGGCGGGGGATATATTCTCCATATTACCATTTGTGATATTGTAACTAGTAATATACATGTACATGGTAAATTCCCGTTTTAGGTCACTACGCCATCAGAAATATGGACATTGGTAGATACAGGCAGAGATTTCTGTATGATTCAGTAAAGACTTAATATGGAGAGGGGAGAATTGTAAACAAACGCACCAACTTCCTGTACGTTCTAAACGATGTTGCAGATAAAATGTCGTCTGGTGCTTACTACAATGAGGGCTACAAAAATGTCACATGTGTTGTACACAGACTCTCCAAAGATATTATTCTATCAAAGGGAGAAAAAATGCAGGATTCAAAATTTTCTTTGTTTTTGAAAAAGATCAAAGAAGTAGTTATGGGAAATTAGTATCCAAACTGAATCTGAAAGTTTTAATTGACATTATTTGGAATTTTTAGGTTCAATACATATGTACTGCAATTAAAATGTTTAGAAAATTGTGTATCCTTTGTTAATTTAAATTTTTCAATGACGGAGAACC
Source organism: Ostrea lurida (assembly GCA_903981925.1). NCBI lineage: Eukaryota > Metazoa > Mollusca > Bivalvia > Ostreida > Ostreidae > Ostrea > Ostrea lurida. The sequence continues at coordinate 9,190 of CAJDSM010019954.1, forward strand.
AATTTCCGACAATGATTTATTGTAATATATATTCAATATTTTTACCTGTAACATTTTCATCTACTGTTACCAATATATGATGTTACAGGTGCTTAAAATATAATAGTTATAACGTATTTCATTAGCGAAACTTGTTTCCTGATAGATATCTTTCGAATAGAGAATGAAAGAATGGAAAGCGCATTAATACAACTGCATTTTAATCGAACTTGGCATTATTTCTACATTCGGTAATCGTATTTACACTGCAGCTATTGTTGTAAAAGAAGATATTCTTCAAAAGCATGTTTCATTTTGAAACACATTGAATATCTCAGTCAATGAGACGGGCGGATATGAATTACCTTAACTGGATTCCAAAACCTCAAAAAAAAAAAAAAACCTTACAAAGAAAGATACAGTGCTGGATCCGGTAAATGTTCAGTTCAGCCTCTGTATATACTCCTCACAAAACGTAGGATCGCTGTGATGGAAAACCTCTAGACGCTTAGTGAAACTACATATGACAGAAATAATGGAAATCAAATGTGGATTCTAAAACATTCTAAAGATCTTCCAATAAAGTTGAAATTTCAGAACTTTTCGCAAATGAACAGCATCAAAACGTATAACTTTTCAACACTTTTTACAACTATTCCTCTCTATAAATTATAGACAATTGCTTCATCAACAGAAAACGGAAAAAAAGAAATATTCATATTTCGTGATCAGTCATTCAAATAATTAGCCTATTTTGTCAAACTCCACTCTAATTCCACGCACAAATGTTCTGAAATTGATATTAAAGCAATGTTGGAGTTTTTCATTGACAAAATCTTTGTAGTCCTCCAATGGGAATCAATTGTGCTTCTGTGTTAGCTGACCTGTTTTTATATTTGTACGAGGCAGAATTTATTCAAAAGAAAAGAAAAAAATCTCTCCTAGGGTCTTAAAATCAACATTTTGATATATCGACGACATTTTATATTCTGAGTATTAACCATAATCATTTTCATTCGTATGTCGATATGATATATCCTAGTGAACTAGAAATAAAAAACACCACAGAGTCATCTATCTGCTTTGTACCTGGATATTTGATTGGACATTATAGACATAAACGGGAAATTAACGACTAGATTTTATTACAAAAGGAAGATTTCAGCTTCTCCATCGTCAACTTCCCTTATTTGTGTAGCAACTTTCAATCATCACATGCATATGGTGTTTATGTCTTTCAACTTATTCGATACGCTACAGCTTGTTCTGCGTGTAATCAGGTTTTGAATCGAGGCAGGCTATTTACAAACAAGTTGTTGTTGCAGGGGTTTCAACAGTCACGTTTAAAGGCAGCATTTGGCAAATTCTCTATTTTTTATAACGATTTAGTTTGCCAGTATGACCTGTCATTCGCAAGCAAGGGTATAAATTGGTCATTTGATTGATTATTTGTTGTTTTTCGTCCCATCGAGAATATTTCACTCATATTGAGACGTCACCATTGCCGGTGAAGGGTTGCAAATTTAGACCTATGCTTAGCATCCATGGCTTTTAGCAGTGAGGTTCTTTTGCCTGCCACACATTTTAAGGTCATATCCGAAAGACCCGTGATTCTCACTTCTAAATGCCGAGCTCTTGGCGAAGGAGCAATCACTACCTATTTTCACGTCTTATGTTTGACGCGGCCGAGTGCCGAGCACGGGGCTCGAACTCACGACTTCCCGATAACGAGGCGAGAGCTCTACCCTGAGCATTTGAATAGATCGATAGCTTCAACAACGGTACATACAAAAACGTACACATGTAGTGACATTACAATCATAAAAGCAGGAACGAATATATTCACGAAATGTAAGTTACTTTTAACTGTGTTCTCGCGAATTATTATATTCGCGAATAAACACCTGACCGTGTAAACGCGAAATAAAATACTCGCAAAAAATAAGTGATCTACAGTAGACTATTATTGTTAAACGTATTGCCCACAATGATGTACAGTAAACATCACCAATGAAATGTTTTGTGCATATAAAACATAGATAATATGCCAAGCAATATTTTAGAGTTATGATAAAAATATCTCTTTTTCTTACAACACCCGATTCACAGAATGAAAAGATAAAGCTCCGTTACCAAGCAATGATTAGCAAGTACAGTTGTACGAGGATTTTAAAAGCATTGTATACATCACATTTCCTGAACGCCCGTCCATCCGTAGAGAGCTTACAACAGATACAAACGTATCATTAAAGTCAGATTGAAATAAAGCTTGCATACATGAATGTCAACAAAACTATCGAGGTGTTCATTGCGTACCTCATCTCGAGTAATAAATGCAACGATATACCCCTTCCCTCCTCTCATACTCTTAAAATCCATTACGTTTTATATTTCTACTTATTAAATGAAATCGCGATGTCCAATTTTCTCAACAAATATGAAGTAGCACACACTTTTAATATTTGCAGTTTTGTGATCATATCAAAATAATGTGTTTTCCTGAACCACACGACTTACTATAGCGAAGTAAAGATAAAAGTCTACTTCGACTAGGAAACCCGAGTTTACCGGAAGTAACTCAAGGATGAATAGAGCGTAATGAGTAACTCTAATATGTCACGAAATTTACCTTTTAACCTAACTCAATCACCCATACTTAATCAGGCATTTTATGTCATATTAATGGCGGCGAACATTGAAACTCGACCAGTGTGAACTTGTGTACCGAATTCTTTTAAAAGTTTTAGTATACCAGGTAATAGAAGGGGGTGTTTTATGGAGACAGATGACTGACACAGTTTCTCCGCACTTTTACATGAAACGGAGAGTTGGGGTTCAAGATGACATGCGCGTGCAAATTAATTTTCCAATGCAGAACTGTATCCTTTTCTTAAGATATATACTTGCCAACCCACCCCTGACTTGCAGGTCACATCTGTCATCTGCCAGCTACCATCACCCCTGAGGGACATGCAAACATTTTTCTTTCAACCCATGAACCGCATCGTTGCGTAGGTTTCAGTTTTTAAATGTAATGAAAATGTACCATTTAATCCATTTCAAGAAACTATAGTAGAGACATTTCTTATATTAATGCCATGTTGCCATTATAAATTAGCTTCAAAAAGATACAAAAGTAAAAATGTACAAAGAAAAAGTGGCGTGTAACAAAGTATTAAACGTAATCGTACATTTGTTGACATGGTCAGTAATATAAACAATATAAATTGGCGAAGTAAACAATGTGTTAAACGTAATCATAGTCCCAAAACACATATATACAACGTCGAGTGTAGGGCAACACGGACATCCGACAAAAGCAAAGGCAGGATCAAGTACCATGGAGAAGTAAGCATCCTCTGCTGACCGGTAACACCCGCCGTGAGACCTTAGTCGAAACCAGGTATACGGGATTACCCGTTGTGAAATCTAGTAGGAAAATGACAGTCGAACAAAGGGTATGAAACAATCAGTCAACATATGACTTAGTGATAGTTTGTAATCGCAAACAAGGTCATTATAGCGACCGTAGAATGTGCAAAATTGCGAAATAATGACTTTAAACGAGATTAGTTATAACCTTGCAACATCATTGTTTTAGTTAGCAGTTGGCCTCGCTTTAAAAAGTCCTCATACGCATGGCATGCTCTTGTGTATCTAATCAACTAGGAGAATTACACACCATAAGCAGGTGATGTGGTAATTACTACATAAAAAAGGAAAGTTGACTATTGCAAAGTTAAAGTCATCACGTTTATCATATAATGTGGTGTTCATTCTGCCATTAGATCCTACCTTTGCTTTTGTCGGAGGTCCGTGTTGCCCTACACTCGATTTTGTATATGTTTTTTGGATTATGATTACGTTTGACACAATTGTAACTTCGCCTTTTTGTAGTCAATATTAAGTAAAATATCCAGATACAAGCAGATATGTCAGATTCTATGGTGTCCTTATTTCGAGTTCGTCGGGATATATCATATGGACGTACTAATGAAAATTCTTATTGTTAATTGATAAGACACAATCAAATGTAAAGGCAAAGATAGCGAACAGTGATCAATCTCGTAAGTCCTGAATATAATACAAAAACAAGAGTTGGGCAAACACGGAGGTGGGACCAGGTGCCTAGGAGGAGTAAGCATACCCTGTTGACCGGTCACAGCCCCCATGAGCTAATAGTCTTGAATGTACATATATCTATATGTAAGGTTGAATGACACGGCAAGTGTCTTGTTTTTATCCCGTAACAGTTTTTGAACAAATTCTTTTTGAACAAAAACAGATAATGTAAACATTCATAGAATGATTAGTAGTACAACATTATTATGTACCTTTCTCTAAAAACAAATCTATAACACAGAGAAAGGTTGTTGTCTTTAGCGGCGTCGCCATATTTTTTTTTACCTTCGATTCAACTCTCGACTACGTTTAACTCGTTCGATTAAAAATTACGTTCATTTAAATGTACCCGAGTTATCACAGGTTTCCCAATCGACATAGGGCCTAGCAAGAGTAGAGCGTCGTGTTTCAGAGTCATATTTTTCTAATTGGACACGGTAAGTTTATAGCCGTACATACATGTACCTGTCATTAATTTCACGAATTATTTGGGGGAGGGAGGGGGGGGGGCGAATGTATATTGAACACAGTTATATTGATTTCACAGCTGATACTAAAATTAATTCTTGTACGGCGTATACGTGGGTTGTTACGCGCGATTAACTTTCTTAGTATATGTTCGTTCCATACCTAAACTAGATTAGTGACGTAGCTAGGAGATTGAGAAAGTATAGACGACAGTTAAAGTTAGGGATATGGGGGCTGCTTTAAAACAATTTCTAGGCACATGTATCACACAAATTTTGGGTCTCCTTTAATAGAATTTCGTTAGTAAAAGGGGGAAAAAAATAAGTACAATCCAAAATGTTTTATCAGAGGAAATCTAATATGTCCAGCGTAATCAAATTAAATTATGGAAAAATATACCAAAAAAGCTATGCATAAGAGTTCAAATATACATGTAGCCACATGTAAAGTGTTCTTTTTGCCACCGTTAGGTGAAATTTTATATCTTGTTAGCATCAATAAATTTTAATAAGTGAAAATCTAATATTTTTTTTTCATCTTTGGTGGTCGGAAATATTATTTGTCGGCACTTGTCTTTTAAAAGTGCCTAACGGCATCTATGCCACTGTAGATTGGGTGGGATTCTACACATAAACACAAAAAAAACAAGTACATCTAATCTAAATTGACTTGGATGTTTGTTAAAAATAAGAACCAACACGCTCTGAATAACCAAAGGAATTCATGCTTGTAAACTATCTGGTATAACGAAACTCATATCGTGTAAATCTGTTTCCGTATTTTATTGGATTCTTGCAAGCAGGTATGTACCCTTTTTAACAACCATTGACAATTACCGGGGAGGTGACAAGCGCAAAGAATAGACGGATATTGGATACATATGATTTATCATCAGCACATGCATGTAAGTTTCTTCTGACATAAATTCCATGCATTGAGTGTAAAATTGTATATATCAACATGGCGTAAAATTTCTATTATCTAAGATATCGATATTCTTGAGGTAAGTGTTTTTGTTATCATTATATTGTGGCTGTATTTTTGATTGAATTTGCAATATTTATTATCTCTCCTATGTCTACATTTTATTCCTGTTTGCACAAATCTCTTCTCATCAGGATATTGTGTTTCGATCTGAATCTCTTATGTCCAGTTGTTGATTTAGCAGGGCCCATTTGTCAAGTGTTAAATATATGCATAAATTCTATTGATAGGTAATGTGTTGTTTGTGTGCATAGATATGCCCTGTATTAACAGTCTCGGTCCACAGATAAATCCCTTCATTTAAAGTCTAGCAGTAGAAATCTCTTCATCTCTGCTAAGCAGAGCATTAAGATGATCACGTATTAAATATGTGAGTTTGTCATCGGTGATTCCAAGAAATGTAGTTATTAATAGTATGTCTGTGTTTAATTTAACAGTGCACGAGCTGTGGGTCGCCATTTGCGCCAATGGCGAAAAAAGTCAAAAGTGGCGAAAAAAAAAATCCAACGTGGCTAAAATTGTTTTTTATTATAAATATTACATATAAATATGACTTGTGTGTTAATTTTCACCTGTTAGTTTAACTGTCAGTCTCGCAATAAGTCTTCGTGCACCCGGACGTTTTGAATTGCTTCAGTGCACACATATCTCAGGTAGCTGGTAGATAAATTTCCTCGGGTCATGTAGGTTTGCAGGCAATCGATGATTGTGTAAATGATGCGTGCTAGTGTCAATTGTATGATAATTTCTCATCCTTCGTGGGATTATCGTCTTCATATTGGGGTCGAGTCGTAATTTGAGAACTTGGTCAATTAGATACACCAATTCTAATTAAAGCACTGTTTTCGATGGACATCCAAGCTCATTATATATTTGATGTACTTGTCTTTCAGGTTTTAAAGGAAGCAAATATTCCATAAACAATGAAGTAGACCGCTATTGATATGCACATCGCATAGCAGATAAGCACATTTCTTTGAAGCTCATTGCGTTTCATAGTAATAATTCTTAGCTTTTATTCTACAATGATATGTCAGATACTGACTTGGGTAAGAATTCTACAAAGTCAGTTGTTCTCCAAAAGCCAATTTCTTATTACAAGCTTGTGTATGTTGCACACATCTTAGCCATTAACAATGTTGTCAAGCTCATTTCAAATATCAAAGTTAGATGTCATTGATGTGAACTATCTTTTGCATTCAACAGTCTAGGTCAGAAAAGTTGAACAGCAACCCTGGTTGTAATTTGCTCGCCTTTCTGCAGCATTCTCTACCGAAGTAAAGAATGTGTCAAACGTAATCATAGTCCCGAAAGAATATACATGTATACAAAATCGAGTGTAGGGCAACACGGATCTCCGACAAAAACGAAGGCAGGGATCAGGAGCCATGGAGGAGTAAGCATCCTCTGCTGACCGGTCACACCCGCTGTGAGCCCGTAGTCGAAAACAAAAGTAAACGGGGTTACACGTCCTCAAATCTGGTACGAAAATGACAGTCTAACAAAGGATATGAAACAAATTAGTCAACATATGACTTTGTGATAATTTGTAATCGCAAACAAGGTCATTATAGCGACTGTAGAATTTGCAAAATGATGACTTTAAACGAGATTCGTTATTACCCTGAAACATCAATTTTTTGGTTAGTAGTTGGCCTCGCTTTAAAACGTTTTCATACGCATGACATGCCCTTGCGTATCGAATCAACTGAGAACATACACACCCAAGCAGGTGATAGTGGTACAATTACCATAGAAAAGGAAATATGACGATTGCAAAGTCAAAGACATTATGTTTATCATATAATGTAGATGTCATACATGACTTCAAGGCAAACTTACTCAGAATTATTTTGTAAAGGCCAAGGTCATTCAGAATATGCTTTATACATGCAATAAACCTTCATATCAACAGATATTGATCATTGTGTCATTTACCTAATGTTTTATGCTACTTTTGACCATGAATCAAAAGCAAACACTGTAAACTTATGTTCATCAGTTTTAACGTTAATGTAACGTTAAAAATTCGATTAAAAAAAAAATATTTTTTTTCATACATTCCTTATCTATATCACAATATAGAATTTTAATGTTAGAATTTTGTTAAAGATTTCATGTTTTTAATTTCACGTTTATCAGTTTAACGTTAATTTAACGTTATTTTACTAACGTTAAATTAATGTTAATCAAGTATAACCTCAATTTAACATTATTTCATTAACATTAAATTAACGTTAAATTTACAATCTTGAATTATTTTCATGATTGACATGCTTTTTGAAATTGTAACGTTAAATCAATGTTAAATAGTTTACGTTGATTTAACGTTAACATGTTTAACGTTAAAAAAATTACGTTAATCTAATGTTAAATGGACATTAATTTAGCGTTAAAATTAATTTAACGTTAAATCAACGTTAAGCACAATTGGTTGTGTAACAACCCAACCCAACCCCCTTCCGTCTGAATGTTCTGAAACTCATTGCCCCTGTTATGATCTAAGTTAACTTGAAATTTTTACTTTGTGCTTGACCCCCCCCCCTGCCCCGTTTTTTTTTTATTTGCACGTGTTTCTGTATTCTACTTTCCCAGACACCGGCTTCTTCCTACTTGATTTTACACCTTTCACAATGGTCTGAGATGCTTCTCCATATTATCATTTATTGATTTTATAATTTAATATAGTTTGGTTGTACAGTGGTCTGTTTCTTTTTGCTTTAGTATAGCTTTTCGTTTCATTTCGATAGGTTTCGTTTCGTTTCGGTGGATTTCGTTTCGTTTCTGTATATTTCGTTTCGTTTCGGTATATTTCGTTTCGTATCGATTCTATTTCGTTTTGCACTTTACAGGTACCCTTTCTATACAGAGACGATGAGTTCAGACGAGGAATATAAGTTTAACCCTCAGAGGAAGTATCAGGGACTAGCTCTGGTGGTTGTCAATTTCACAAGCGGTTCTGACGAGAGAGAAGAGAGAAGAGAGAAAGACGTTCCCAAACAAAGAGGCGATTACCCTGGAAAAGACATTCAACAGACTAGGATTTAAAGTTGACCTGTTTCAAAATCTGTCTAAAAAAGAGTTTGAAAGCCATCTTTACAAATGTAAGTATGAAATAACGTATGTAATTTGCATATTACATAAATTGTATTGGAATAAGTGTAAAATTTACCATGCTACATGTTTGTCCAAAGTTAGTTCACTTATTAAAATGTGAAGATAACGAAGCGATGATTTTCATAAATTTGATATTAGAATACAAATTGAGAAATGGGAGAAATGCAAACTATGTAATCAATTATTTTTGGAAACTCACTTAGACATTTTGAAAACCTCGGGTCCAACATGTTTGCTGACTGGGAGAATATGTCGTTTCATTGTTAGCCTCTCAGAACGAGGTTTTGAGATAGATCGGCATCCATTCTTAACAAAATAAGAAAAATATAATTATTTATGTTTGTGACTTTCTTGTAGATTCCCAAGATGAGGTTCTAAAGGATTACGACAGTTTTGTGTTTGCTATCAGTACGCATGGGGTGGAGTTTGAAAGGGTGGATATAAGCGAGAAAGACATTGTTGTTCATCACCATGCAGTACAGATGTTTGATGGAAAGACTTTTGATACCAAAGATATTTTGGATTACTTCAGTCCAACGAAGTGTCGAGCACTAAAAGGCAAACCCAAAATATTCTTCATCCAGGTATTGTGTATCACTTGTGGATATTGGTATATATAGTTTCTAAAAATGGTTATAACATTGACATTTATATATATGTGTTTTTAAACTCAATGGATAGTAAAGGTTTTATACTTCATGCATAGAAAAATGATCAACATATAACAATAAGTGAAATATTTGAAATTGTGTTTATTGAGTCTGAGACTATCTAAACAATTTCTTCCTTTTTGGTTTTGTTTTCATTGAGGTTTTTAAAATGTAATATCATATAGTATGTATAATGCTTTTCTTGAATAAAGTTTGAACTAAATATCTAAGATTATCAAGCCTTTAGTGCATTATGCAACTCTTGAGCATAAGTTTGGTTCAGAGAAAC
>CAJDSM010019954.1:26952-46522 GCA_903981925.1 Ostrea lurida
CCTATTATAAATGCATATCGGTGATAAAGGCAGACACTTTGAACAACACTTATCTAAAATATAGCTTAAATTGACTACAAAAACCTTGAAGGATTTTATTATGGAGGCCTCATAGAGGTAACTAATATTTATCACATGATTAAAGCACCTTTTAAAAGCATATCACATCTCGAAAAAGCAACAAGCTCCAATATGTTATAGAATAATTGTTTTTATTTGCCCGGAATGATGAAAAAGTTGGTTTTCTAGGCAAAGTAAAAAGGTTCACGGTACCAAATCTTCGATGATTCTGGTGAAAATGAATCTCAAATAAAACACTTTGCCCAAGAAGTTCTTTAAAGAATACCAAAGGAATGAAGATTTTTCTCGATGTGTAGAAAGAATAAATACGAACACATTGAAAATAGCCATTAATCTGATCATATCCAAATCAATGATAAAATCAAAAAACAGATTATTAAAAGTAATCAGACACGTTAGACAAGTATAATACAAAAGACTGAATGGCCAAAGTGAAAAAATAGATCCAATTATTTTTCAGATAATAATCAAGTCTAGAAATTAATTCAGTATTATTCTCTGAGAGAAGAGACGAAATAAGATACCTCCAGAGTCCCCGAGCAAGAGAAATAGATTAGCAAAAATTGACTGAAAAGTACAATTACTGGCTAATTACATGGACATGTCATGCTAAAAGAATTATCTTTCCTTTAAAATAATAAATAAATTAATGTAACCATTTTAGCCATCAATTCAGGTAGTAGTTTCCATTAATTAACAACGGCTGCTAAGAAAACTTATTGTTGTAATTCGTACGAAGTAGCGTGATAGGTAATCAAATGAAATATTCGCCCAATATGCGAAGATATTATGGCTAGGTCCAAATTCAAATTCTTTTTAAAAATAGATGTTCCCGACATAATCTGTCCTAAGGTACAGATATTATGACAGATGCATACACAAAGATTGACTAAAGAGTAAAAAATAAAACAAAATAAGATACAAATATGACATAAATTTATAATTTAAAAATCGATGGTGTATACCCGAAGTTGTTTAGACGTTCTCTTAACATTCCAAATAGACACACAATCACAGCTAAAAATGACCCGAGAATCACAACTCAATTTGCAAGGATGCAAACAAACTTTGTATCATATAGTTCCGCCGTAAAAATAACCCAAAATCATATAAAAACGATAAATTGAAAGCCCTTATTGTTACTAAACTTTTCGAAGGGCGTAAAGGTGCTCTGAAAAATGCTATAGAACAGTAACTCACAACAAAAATTTAAATTGTGTTATTGAGTCGACTCTTCTAAGACAAGCCACACTTCTTTGATATGACAAGGCGAAGAAAACCGAAATTTAGTTGAATCTCGGGTAGGAAAAATCTCCCTTAAAAAGTTAAAATGCTATTAAAAAACAAAGATCAATACGATAATTATAAAGAAAATCCAGTAAGGACATTGACATAAGCCAATCTTGGTTTTATGATTTTTTCGTTGCAGGTCCATCAAGTAGGCCAGACCCGTCGGGACAGTGTGTAGAGATACGGTCCCCAGCATTCCACCCTTGCGAGCGTAAGCAAGCGAACTGCATAGGTGTCAGTCATTCGGATAGACCGAAAAACCCGAGTCCCCTGCGCACAGCAGGTAGTGGCAAGCAAAACGATCCCCCCGCTCAAAAAGGCCCGACAGTGCCGCATGCATAGGTCTATCGTTAATGTTGGCAGAGCCTTCACACAGGCAATAGGTGACTGTCTCCATAAAGCTGAAATTCTCCGAGTGGGAGCCGATAAAACAATAAACGTATCAAGTCATTTGAGTATAGAAGAAACCTCTATAGTGTACAGAAAGTGCGCATTTGCAAGCGCCATGAATAACGGTCTACACAGGTGCAAATATGTGATCACTAGAAAACGACTAAATGAGAAGTGGCACATGCATCGTGATTCAGGTAGAAATTAATGGATCTCAAAACACTGGAGAGGCTATCCTGGAATGGGACATAAAGTTGGAGAAACAAAAAACAAAACTATATGCTATCCATTTATATGATTGAATCTTTAGCTATTGTGAACAAAACCAATGTCGATTAAATAACTTACGTTAGATTGACGCTCCTTTCCGGCAACTTCTTATAGTTATAGTCAATTACTTGCATTCCTAGTGGATTAATTGTCCTGTCATCGCAGATTATCGAATATTGAGATCTATAGACTTTAATTGACGAAAAAAATTTGGATAAACTGTACTCTCATTTGAATAGAATTGTCCTTAAAAAATCGCGTGGTTTGACTATAACGAGAAGTCCAGAAAATGCCACAAATGCATTCAAACCTAAACCGTTAGTGAAACTATGTAAAGCGATCAGCGAGTGGAAAACAAGGTAGTGGTATATAGAAAATAATATTTCTAAAGCGGTGTTAACTCAGCAAGTACCATAAACTCAAAAAGACGTGCTTTTTTTTCAAGGTTGTAATCTGGTTAATCTAATAACAAATTAGAAACTGTCGGAAGTAGACGTCACTTTGTATAGTGTCAGTCACACGTCTGCAAAACCACGCGTGATGTCCGCAAGCTGGTGTCTACGTCATGTAGACGTCTCCAAGGAAAACGCGCGAAAATCGCCTTGACGTCAATTGACATCCAATAAATACGTAAATATTGGTGACATATACATGTATTAGCCTGACTGAATAAAAAGAAAATCGTCAAGGGATAAGAGATATGAAAAGACGTCTAAAACAATGGCAAATACAACCAAGAAAAAAAATCGCTAAACCTTACGTACCACCTGACGTCGTTCAACGTAACAACAACCATAGGTGTGCTGCTTAGAGAATATAGTCCAACAAAGAAATCAGTCGTCTAAACGCTCTAATTTAAAATGAATAATGTTAAAAAATAAGAGTCACTGAATATTACCAACCACCATTTCGGTGTATATTACACAAAGTACTTACAATGGAGCCACAAGTCATAGTACTTTCCCCCGTGTAAGTACCATGAGATACTTCAAACGCGCAACAGATGGAAACTCATTCCTACCCTAATTTTTGCACTCTATAAAAAATCATTGTAACGCTTTAAAAAAAAAGTGAATTTTTTTTGGTAGAAGTATTGCCGCATTGTAATTAAAAGGGCTGATCGCTAAGATATATATCCTATCTCTGAAGACGAAGATCAAAATCAAAAGACTTCAATAGAATATGCATTGCCCTAAATTCATATTCAAGGTGCAATCAGCTCTTTGAGTATGCGCGAAAACATTTGTGCGGACGATGGCGGACGGAAAGCAGAACATATAGGTTCACTCAGATACGGCGGGCCTTACGATTAATAAGGGCATTAATCACCAGGGTAATTATCTCACCGGTGGAGTGTTCATTAATGAAAAACTGATCATCTTCTTTAAGCCGTAAAGGGTCATTGTCTACGAAGGAAAATGACCGGGAGGGGGGGGGTGCATTTTCTACTATAAAATACCACCCGGTCCATATCTACGGGGTCATATCACTTTAACACCGGCTCGCTTAAAAAAAAGCCGCAGACGCAGCATGCCCGATCGAGAACAACTGCGAGATAACACACCAACAAGCAGGCATAGTGCTAATTTACTACATAGAAAAGAACAGTGACGATTGCAAGTAAGTCATTCACGCTATCAAAATACTGTCAGCTCTGCCATAGGCAAGTTAATAAGATGACGTTCCAAATTAAAGCAAATTAGTATATCGTGGGCCGTTAACGATTCGGGCATAACAAGTGGACAAATGGAAATTGATTACGAATGTAATGAAGCCATCATCATAACCTTTGAAATAAGGCACGCTTTTTTAGTTATCAACACGCTAACATTTGTACAAGATCTCTACATTGAATAAAAAATAAGTCATGGCCCAAACGAAGCTACATACGTCCAACAAGAAATACCACGGATGGTAAGAATCTCCAAAGACTACATAAATAATATCTAAAAACCAAGCAGTTAATTACTATTCCAGAGAAACTGTGTGGCGCAATCACGTAGTGTGATCGATTGCCATCTCTTCAACACATGTAGGTATCTCATGATACGAAGCTGCTTCACGGCCTTGGAAAAACAGGTGTGTGCCATATCAACTGATCTAGCGGCTCCTGAGGAGACACCTTTGAGCGATCCGTTATTTCCCTAGGACATCTAACCCCGTGGATCGCACTTCCAAGCCATAGCCTCCCTGTTTTTTTCTGAGTCTGACTCACAGGTTCTTGTGGGACAGACTCCGGTACCCTTATGTCCCCCCCCCCCTTTATTTTGAAGAATCCTTGGGGTACGCGGAATAATACAAATCAACCTCAAAGTGTGACCAGTTCAATGCAATGCACAAATCGCAAGATACGTTAAAAAATACATATCACCGATTATAAAAAGTCATTGTTAATAATCGGTAGAATCCATTTAAAAAACGGATCTATCAATCACTGCATTGCATGAACGAAACACTTGGGTTCACGTATTAAAAATACAACCCAATACCCAGAAAGTAATACAAAAATAAAAGAAGGGGACCGCAGCCGTTGTCACAAGCAAACCTTGAGTCGACTCGTTGAGTACTTCATGTACAACCATCCATCAATAAACTTCGGAAATGAAGATTCACGAAGGTTGTTCCATTAAAATCCGGCAAGATCTGTCCCCCTAATAGATATAGATAGTGAAACGATGGTATCGAAATCTGTAACTCAGTTTCAAATATCTCGGGCTCGGATTGGTTCACATTAGCTGTTAGCTACCGAGCATAAAACAAGGAACCACCACTTAAAATTCAAAGCATAGAGCACCACATCGAGCAATGCAGCAACATGGGATCATGATCTCGAAAAATTCGTGTAGTTGCTCAGAATCATACTTCCAACCATCTCCGATCCTTTCCCTATGGAAAATGAGCCTCGCGTACATTCCAGACTTGAAGCTAAGAACACAGGGATCTAAATGCCCATGGCAGTTTAACCAGTAAATCCATTAAATTGACATCACGAAGCGATCAACATTTCAAAATGACTATAATCTGCCTATAGATATTTCCTTTCCCTGCGGACCCGCTGAAGACGGTCGTTCGCGTATCTTAAAGATGTCAGACAGGCATTCCTGAATTCATGATAAAGAGGGATGAAGTAAAAGCCTACCAGGATTCGCAAAGTAAACGGTAACATTTAGGACGAGCACATATCCCACACCCTTCTCCCCGAAATAGAGAACCCCACCAGGGTATGGCTCCAGGGACACACTTCGCTATGTTTCAATTTAGCTAATGTGGTCGGGGCAAGTTTACGTGTCGCTACTTCGACCGAGAGGTCTAAGTTGATCCTGGCAGCGGCGCAGGATGAACATTGTGTCTCCGAAAGGCCTTTACCAGGAAAACTCACCCAGCCCCAAGTGAAAAGAGGTTACCCTGCTAAGATCAGTGGAAAGATAATAGGACCCATTAAACGTATATGGGATTTTACCCTGGGTAGGGCAGATCCTGAGGGACAAAATGTTCAAAATATAAGCCTTTATCTTCCTTTGCAAGGCAATGCGGTAACACCAAAATTTCGGTAAGGCGACATCTATCTCAAAACGAGGTTTCATAATAACAGGAATCCATGATCACTTGGCGAATACACATTCGCATAGATTCCTCGCTGAGTAGGCGTTGTAAACCTATCCTGGAGACCATGATTACTCTAAAAATGAGAACT
This sequence comes from Ostrea lurida, assembly GCA_903981925.1. NCBI lineage: Eukaryota > Metazoa > Mollusca > Bivalvia > Ostreida > Ostreidae > Ostrea > Ostrea lurida. The sequence continues at coordinate 32,678 of CAJDSM010019954.1, forward strand.
GTCCAGTTCCCTCTCATTATCAACTCGAGAACACATTAACGTTTTTTTTTCGTAACGGAATATTAATTGAACAGTGACAACACACACAAGAACAGTCATTCCTATCAACTGTGTCTGTCTAAGCGCATTAAGCACGAAATAGCGGTACCCCAGGCTCAAATTCGCGAGCGGCAACATCATTATCAATTTAATTATTTTAAGTGAATACTAGCGCGATCTCATGGTACCACGCTTTGCCACACATCGGAGGATTCCAATCATACCTACTCTTCGAACCAGAACATTATGAACCACTTTAATAAGGCTACCCACGAAACGCAGCCACTGATTGAAAATGATATTTGCTGAGCAAAAATAAAATACCTCAGGTAGTAAATAATCCCTCATTCGATTAATATACAACTTAGTAGGCCGCCGAGAAGAAATCTATGTAATCTCCACGATCAGCCGTCCACTGTGAAGATTAGAAGCGACACGAGTCTAAGGTAAATAACTCAGAAGTTGAAATATCAAATCCAGGAATTTGGCCATCTGCACAGATAAATGTATGCCAGCATCCTCGTGTAATGGGGCGCAGCCTTGCAGCTTGAGCACAGAACACGCTTTATTCAGAAAAGTGTGGTGGTGGGGGGGGGTTACAACACAGAACTCCGAAGGAGCGGTACGTAACGCAACGTCAGAAAAAAAGAAGATCAGCGAGGGCTTTGAGGCAGATAATTGAACTCCGACAGTAATAAAAAATATATCGCAGAGTGGGGTGGCGGGGATATTCACTGCGTCAAACGCCCTTAATGGCTTTGAAAGGTCCGGATTAAAGCGGTGGTGAAAGAAAAAATAAATGCGCCCATACCAAAGTTCAAGTAAAGGAACTCTCGGTATGTCCCTAAATCCTTAGCAACGCAAACGACAAAAATGAAGGGTACACCATCACAAAAATACACGGGTGTAAAAAATAAAAAGGAAATCGGAGCTAATATACGAGGGTCCCAATTCTCAATATGCGCGTTGGAAGCGAGAGAGGTGTGGAATATTGTATCCCATGACATAGATTATTCATTCTTCAGACATGTGTTCACGTCATCATGAGGTACATCGTGCGCGTAATCTAGGTTAATGAGCATAGGAAAACAGCACGAACAAGTTAGAGAGCGATGCAACATTATTCGATTTGCAGAAGTAAAATAAAATTAAAGAAAGAAAGACCTATAATGTTCTGCGATCAGGATCAACGCGAAAATTTGAGGGATAAAAACTTAAGCACAAAATGCGTGACACCATGCTCAGACCGAAAAAATATAAGAAGTCATTCTTTAATCCTCGCTGATAACTCTTTAAAAGGGTAATACCAGGTAAGAATACAGTACCTAATCAATGTGTTAGAACAGTCAACAATTCGCGAAAAAAACAGACATTAACACGGCTGCGACAAAAGGTCCATCGAATGCCAAAATGTGCAGGAGAAGAGGCGGTATAACAGCGCTGATAGAATGAGGCATCCTAACTTCTGCTACATGAAAGCAAAGAAACGAACAGTGATCAAATCCTAAGTCGAAATAGAAACAAAAACAAGTGGCAATCAACGACCCCCTGGAACACCAAGGTGGTGCAAGGTGCCAGAGAGTAGCATCCTTGCGTGACCGGTCACACCCGTGGAGCCCATAGTCTTATCAGGGAAACGGGAACAGTCGAGCAAGATCAGGTGGATATAAACGGCTAACAATGGCAAAACACATCAAAAGCATTGGACCAAGTGAAGGGCCTTTACACACATGGTAATGAGTATTTTGATTTTTTAAATCGTGAAATGTAACCAGATTTGGATGTGCAAAAGCATTAGTCTTTGTAGATCACTCCTAATTCTATTAGCTATTTAACTCACTCACTCTAGTAGTGTGATATTTGGATAGTGACTAACAACTGTGTCGTGTGTTACTTTGCTTGTAATTTCTTGGGCTATCTCCTTACCTTTAACTTGTCGAATAAAGCTGTCTATATAATATGTCATACAATGAAATTGACCTGTCGACGTCAGGTGCTTTCTTCTCCTACTTACTTGATCCTTTTTCTAGTTTTCATGTTTGCCCTACTTCAAATCAAGTATTCCATATTGGACTTATAAAATGTATTATATTACTGATGTTTATCTGCGCCTTTTCATACAGATGTGCGTTATACATGCTATGAAATATTTGCATCAACAAAATGAAAGCAAAGAAAATTGGTGGCTTTGAATTGATTGATTAATTATTGTTTTACATCCCACTCGAGAATATTTCACTCATATGGAGACGTCAGCATTGCCGGTGAAGGGTTACAAAATTTAGGTTTATGCTCGGCACCCAGGGCCCTTGAGCAGGGAGGGTCCTTTTTGTGCCACACCTGCTGTGACACTTGACATTGGTTTTTCCGGTCTCATCCGAAGGACCACCCAATTTAGTCGTCTCTTACGACACGCAAGGGTATGCTGAAGGCCTATACTAACCTGGACCCCAAGGGTGGGTAGCTTTTAAGGTTGAAATTTGGGTGTTTTAAGCGGATTCGATAGGATTATGTTGCTAAATCTTTTAAGGCATTACTCATGTTCAAATCTGTGCGATGTTTTTGTGTCTTCAGAGAGTACTAGGGCTTTTACAGAGCCATGCAACCCATATTGTCCTAGAAATACAGGATTGTTGTTACAAACGATTTTAGAAATAAGAAGCACTAATACCGAAATTGTACTATAATTACCGAAATTGGATGCAAATGACATTTTACAAAATTAGCTTTACATCTAAATAAAAAAATGCAATGAAAAGACTGTTAACTGAATTTTTATTCTCTCGGTCATATCACAGGCACTTGGGGCATGGATCATACCCCTCCCCCCTTTTATTTTATTTTGATCTGGGACAGGCACACTTATTTTTCTTTTCTACGTTGATTATGTTTTATAGATATGCATTAACGATCATTCAAAATGTTGCCTGATCTGGTTTAAACTTCGCTTGATTTTTCATTCAAAACAAGTCAAATTACTGGATATGCAAATATCGATAGATTGGTTAGTCATTCTTCTTTGTGTTAGTGCTTTCCTTATATTTTTCAAATTTGCCAATACTTAATTACATCAATCAAATCACTCACAACTGGACTCAATAGAATAGGATATCGAACTAATGGTATTAAAAATGGTATCTCCCAGTTGATTCGATACGCAAGAGCATGCTATGCGTATGAGGACTTTTTAAAGCGAGGCCAACTACTAACAAAAAAGTTGATGCTGCAGGGTTATAACGAATCTCGTTTAAAGTCATCATTTCGCAAATTCTACGGTCGCTATAATGACCTTGTTTGCGATTACAAATTATCACTAAGTCATATGTTGACTGATTTGTTTCATACCCTTTGTTAGACTGTCATTTTCCTACTAGATTTGACTACGGGTAATCCCGTTTACTTTATTTCGACTAAGGGCTCACGGCGGGTGTGACCGGTCAGCAGAGGATGCTTACTCCTCCATGGCACCTGATCCTACCTTCGCTTTTGTCAGAGGTCCGTGTTGCCGTACACTCGATTTTGTATATGTTTTTTTTTGGATTATGATTACGTTTGACACAATGTTAACTTTGCCTTTTTGTTTGTAATGCAGTCAAAGATGACGAAATATTTAAATATTGATTCGTAGAGATGTGTAAATTATGCTTGTAAATTACATGTAACATGACGTCATTTCAAATGTATTTAGACTTACTTAACATTATAACTATCACAAACTGCACATGAACTTGCATGCATGTATCAACGGAAAGGTTTAAATATGTTGCAACTGACTTAATGTTTCCTTAATATTTAGAAGCAGACGATGCCGTATCGGATATTGAGGACACTGGTGTAGATGATGGCAAAGTTTTCCTAGCAGCCCCCAATGATGTGCGTCTCAGTGAATGTAAAGGATCACATAATGAATCAAGACAGTCAACAACAAAAGGCGAAGATAACGAATATGTAAAGGTGTTTTAAAATATATCGAGCAGTATTCGCAAAAATTATAATGATATTTTTTTGATAAGTTTTTGGGGATTTTTCTCTCTGAGAAATTTTCACACTCCATCCGTTGTAAGTGAACTACCACAAAAATAAGTAATCTTACGTTAAGCACTGAAGGATGTTATCACGAGGGCTATTTAGCTTGTTAACACCTGTCACGAAATGGTACCTAATTGTGTGAGGTCATATACGAAAAACCTGCAACTTTCACTTGCATTTTTAAATTCAAAGCGTTTAGGAAATGAACTACTGTGAATATCATTGTTTCGGGGGACAGGTCCCTGTTCCGTGATTTCGTGGGTCACCCTAACCGGGACGAAGAATTTACTGTCCCCCACGAACATGTTTTATTATTCTTTTAATCCCATTATAATATTAATGCGTTTTGCATTATTTATCAATTACCGAAAATTACGTCCCAAACGAACGAGCAAGAATTTGGTACCACAACATATGCCCCGCCATTGCGAAATCTAAATATCTCACAGTTATCAAATTCCTTATTCTCATCTGGTGATTTAAAACTTACGATCTTCGTTATGAAGCGAATGTATATCAAACATGCACTGGCTCTGACATTATAGTAAAAAAATTAGTTTCATGCCCTTTGCTAGACTGTCATTTACGACGGGTAACCCCGTTTAATTTGTTCCTACTACGGGTTCACGGCGGGTTTGACGGTCAGCAGAGGGTGATTACTCCTCCATGGCATCTGATCCTGCCTTCGCTTTTGTCGGAAGTCAGTGTTGCCCTACACTCGCTTTGTAAAAATGTTTTGGCGACTATGATTACTTTTAACGCATTGTTTACTTCACTAATTTATATTAATGTCCAAAAGCGCTTCACAATACATTATTACCAAGGTAGACCTTACATATCCAGAACTATATCAGTGCAAGCTGTCTTTAAGGCGCTAATTCACTAACATTTTGACAATATCTTTCACAGTTTATAGCCAAGTATCCCTTTTACACTTGGTGGAGTGAGGGAAATTATGTAAAGTGCTTTTTCCAAGTCAAAACGTCGGCTCCACCGCGGCCAGGACATAATCCCACGACATCTCATTTGAGAGTTTCACGACCTAACCACTAGGCTTCCGACGCCACACAAACTTTTTTAGCACTATCTCATACTCAAACTTACTCCTCCATGGCACCTGATACTACCTTCGCTTTTGTTGGAGGTCGGTATTGCCCTACACTCGATTTTGTATATGTTTTTTGGATTATGATTACGTTTAACACGATGTTACCTTCGCCTATTTGTACTCAAACTTCGTTCTCTAAATTGTTGTAAAACTTTGATAAAATGCTTATTCAAGCTTGTTCAGAATCATACTCAAAACAAAATATGTCTGTACTGATATAAATATTTTGACACAGAGTACGTAGTACGATCGTTTTGATGTGTACAATGAACTTTTCAATCATCATAACCTTCATGTTAGAGTCTAATCGTGAATTAAGAATACAGAGATTTAATGGCAAAACGGTTATTAACAAAGCACATGTTCCTCTCTGAATTTTCTAAAGTATGATGTACCACATGTACATATATTTTCAAAACTTTTGTTGCTTTATTTAGCTTCTCCCAGTGGAAAATGAACAAGCTGAAGACATACCGGACCTTGCAAAAAGAATTCGATTACAGGTTTCAAAAGAAAAATTTGGATCGAGAGATGTTGTTGATGCCATTGGAGAGGAACTTACACCAGTGCAGGCCCCGGTGCACATTACAGCTGTCCCGTGTTACAATGACATGCTTATCATGTTTGCGTCCCCACAAGGTCAGTCAGATATACCATGCATTGCTTGTACATGTTCAAATGATGAATGTATTTACAGAATATGGCATTTTTTCTTGCTCAATTAATGCTTATTTTCTGATATAAATTTGTCGCAGCACCGTTGGAATGTCATATGCATCTGCTGATTATTAAGATAATACCCAACGATGCACCATTTTCATACACACCAAGCACATTTATGCAAGTATGATGAAAAAGTTTCAAATCTTTAAATTGATATTGTTCTTCTAAAGCTATAGAATTTTCATTAAGACAATTTGAAAGAGAAGGGTTTATTATATTCTGTAATATAAAAAAATTATTGAAAATATCCTTGGTATTGAAAATTACGCGATTTTTTAAAAAGTAAAGTAGGATACAATGATCCCCAGGCCTAGTAACGTATGTTGCAACTACTCTTGGAACAATGCTATATAGTGATTGATTTACACCGCGTTCATTACCCGGTCGTGTTTTTCGCATTTGAACATACATTAGGGGCAATTAACACTATCTTATTTTAGATGCAGATAAAGAATGGTTACAAACAAAACACAAAGTTTGATATAAGATCAATTAAACGGAAAAAACAACAAATCTCGAATACTGAAGAGACGAAAATGTGCCGCACCGGTTAAACCGTCACAAGTATGATCTGACATGTCCTCGCGTGTATATATATAGTACTTTCTTATTTTCATATATTTGACAAGGGTTACCAGATTTGAACTAACACCTTTGAACTCACATCGTCCTCGTGCATGCCACTGTCCAGCTCTACCATGTCCTAAAAAATCATTAGTACATGTAATTCTTTCTTATCAGAGTCAAAACATAACATTTTCACATTCATTGTTAAAGAGAGATTTAACAATTGATTTGTTTTTCAAAGTCAAATATACCTATTCATTCTATCAGATATGCAATGCAAGCCTTAGCAGCGCGTTAACGGGAACGCGTTAGCTTCACGGTTGCAAGAAAGGGTTTTCAAGTTCAAAACCTGTGATCGTTTTAATTGTAGATTTTCAGTTTTTCGCATTTTAGGCAGACCCACGGATTATAGCATAACAACATACCAAAATGGAAATGAAAATGATTTAGGTAGAAAATTTCAAATCTCTTTTTTGATAGATTTCCATCATCAGCATATAAAATAAAGTCTAATTCTTTTTACCTTAGTTTTATCAAGATCAATTGTATCGGTACATCAAGAATAGTTAAGGTTAAGTGATGCTCAGAAAATTGAAAACAGTACTTTTTTAAATCACGGGGCAACCTAATCCCTACTACTACACAAAAGATATGGACTTAATGTTTTGTTAGTTAATGCCAGCTAATCGAGGAAGAGATGTCTTTTACTTTTTTTTAAAAAAATGCAATCATGTAGTTTTCAAGTTTGAATTAAAATTTTTAATGATTAATTTTTATTGATAATAGTTCTGGGGTGAAGCCAAAGTGAGGTTCAGGATGCAGTCTCTGGGAGCTACAGAGTTTTAGAGATTTTGAAGTGACATTTCGAGTTAATTTTAAAGCCGTACTACATGTATTATACATATTTAAGTTCGGTCACAAACAGGAAGGCCGGGCTCCTGTCCCCTCTAAATCACCATGTCGGATACTTCATTGCATGAATGGTGTACAATGTAGTTTTGATAAAACAATATAGTCTAATTTGTTGAAAAGCATTTAGTGAGACATCAAGAATACGGCTAACATAGTTTAATATTTCATGGCGTTTAGAAAACTAATCAGGAAAATTGAAAGCAACGATAACTTTTCTAAATTAAATAGGCACAACGCCATTAAAAGAAAACAACAAACCAAAACCTCTGTGAGTCATTAATATACACATACCCCCTCCCATCAGTTCAATATCTAAAGGGGTTCTGAAAAAAGTCTTTAATATAAGTGTGGGGACTGACGGAAGGATCGACAATGCCTCGATCATTTTGTCGTGTCATTTATAGTGGATATTCTAACAAAACTTTGTAAGTACTTTGATACATGCATATTTGAATTATGCATCTTGTGATATAAATGTACTTGACTAGGTTAGATGCTGAATCTCAGATGTAGGTTTCGGATACTTGAGGATTTCATTTGTTTGCAGGGATATTGAAGTGTTGTTTTTGTATTGTTCATCCATACATCCCAGTAATATATTGTTTATAATCATTTTGTAATACCGGCATTAGTACATGAAAATTTCCTGTTTGATTTAAGGTCACTATGCTGTCAGAAATCCCAACATTGGTAGCTACATGCTGAAATTTCTGTATGATTCAGTCGAAACTGTATATGGAGAGGGGAGAATTGTAAACAATCGCACCAACTTTCTGTATGTTCTAAACGATGTTGCAGACAAGATGTCGTCTGATGCTTACCTCAAACAAGGCTACAAAAATGTAACATGTGTTGTGCACAAACTTTCCAAAGATATTATTTTCTCGAAAGGCGAACAAATGCAGGATTCCAAATTTTCTTAGGTTTTGCAAAAGATCAAAGAAGATGTTACGAGAAATTAGCATCTGAACTGAATCTCTGATGACAGTATTGAGAGCTTTTACGTTCAGTACATGAGTACTGGAATTAAAATTCTTAGAGTTGTATATATCTTTTGCCTATTGAAACTTTTCAATGAGAGAGAACCAATTATTGTATTATACATGTGTATATTTAATTATTATACCTGTTATATTTCCATCTACTGGTATCAATATATGATGACACAAGTGTTTAGAACATTTTGTAGTTATAACGTATTTCAATAGTGAAATTGATGCTTTAGAAACCAAGCTGTAAATATCTTCATGAGAGACTGAAAGCCCTTGTACACGCATTCCGTATATTAAGGGTACATGATGGTCCAGATTCAGATGACGTCTTTGTAAAACACTGGAAGTGACTGTTTTGATATTTTTAAATTCTGATTTGAGAAAAAAAAATTAGTGAAATAATTGAACATTTTTTTAAAATCACTTGAATCTTTCTGGTAACTTTTTGTGAATTGTAGACGTTCATTGTAGTTAATTCTTAAGAGACCTATTTTGAAAGACTTCAAAATCCATACAATATTGTCGGATAATAGTATGCTATATGTTAAAAGATCTACTTTTGCTTTTCAGTGGCACATACATGTATTATGCTTGAATTTCTAAACTCCTGAATTTATAACATTTTTATATTTTTGTTTTCTTTGAATTGTGTGTTTATGACATCAACGCTGTAGAAACTGTCATATTGCATTTGAGTTATAGAGTCATTTTGATATACAAATAAAATTATTGATGAAATTGTTTTTTTCTGAATGTTATTCCAATTTTAATGTAAGATATTTCATGTTACATTAAACAAAATAGGACAGCGCTAAACCGGTACATGATACGCCTGCATACATTATGGACCAAAGGACTTTCATAGCTATCGGGGAAAAGAATACATGGAATTGTGCTTAAATTCTAAGTCAAAGGGTTACAATTCATTAAAACAGGCATAGCTCTATTCCTTCGAAGTATTTGGCTCCAGTGTTTGGCACTACATTGTTCATTTTTTAAAAAGTTTTAATTTCCAACATTTTGGTTTGAGCATCACTGAAGCGACATAATTTGTCGGAATGCGCATCTGGTGCATCAAAATTGGTACCGTATATGGTTTATATTAACACAGTTCCCCTTCTAATATGCACATATATACATTGTTATCTTTCTTTGTACCAAGTTTCATTAAATTCTCCCAGAAGGTTTACTAGGAGTTGCGAAGACAAAGTATTTTACACAGAAAACCCAAGTCAAAGGGCAGCAACTCCTTTGAAAAACATTAATTGCACATCTCCACATTGTTATCGTTCTTTGTACCCAGTTTCAGTAAAATATTTCACAGGGTTTGGGAAGAGGTGCAAAGACAAGTAATTTTGTATAGAAAAACCCATATAAACCTAAAAACCGTCTGTCTGACTGTCTGTCCCGTATACTTTGCCTTCGCAACTTCTAATAAACTCTAGGAAGAATTTCAATAAAACTTAGTGCAAAGGAAGATCACCATGTGGGAATGTGCATATTACAAGTGGAGTGTTGCCTGATTTTTTAAGGAGATACAATCCTTGGATTTAGCTTGTTTGATGCAAAATATGTAGTTTTTGCAGCTCGTCCTAAACCCTTGTGGGGATTTTAATGAAACCTGATACGAACAAAGATCACAATGTGGAGATGTGCATATTGCAAAGGGAATTCTCCTCGATGTTTTAAAGGAGTTACGGCCCTTGGACGTAGCGTATTTCTACTTGAAATATGTTGTCTTTAACTCCTCCTAAACCCTTTTGGAAATTTAACAAAACTTGGCGTATCATGTACCGGTTTAGCAGCGCACTATTTAGAATCCAATGCAGAATACTGAAAATAAGTTGATGTTACGGGGTTTCAACAATCTCTTTTAAAATCAGCATTTCATTGATAACCCTAGAAATTTTGGACTGATAAACGTTAGATGGACTACGCCTGAACGAGTGGAAATGATCGTGAAAGTACGGGAGAAGGAATGTAATGGTGACCGAAGTGACCGTAATATATATTGTAGAATTTCAACGATCGACATTGAGTTAATTGTCCTTGATGAATGATAGCTCAGGGTAAATGAAGCAGTGAAGGTAACAGTTATCAATCCCATAATTTCTATTAAGAATATACAATGAAGGGTTTGGCAAACGCATACCTTTGGACTCACCTGGGGTAAGGTCAGGTGCCGAGGAGGAGTAAACATCCTCTGTGGACCGATAACATCCACAGCGAGCCCAAGTATCAGATAAACGGAGTATTTCTAAATCAAAATAGAGTGAAAGGAACGGCCCAACATGGATATTGAAGGGGTGGATTTGGTGTTGCAACCTTCAAATAGAATAACTGAAATATTGTTCAGGTAATATTCTTGCATAAAAAAAAATTGAGAGTATCAAGATCTCGATTATTGTATAATAATTCTGCCAGGTTTCAGGTGTCTGTCTTGTGTAGAATTAAAACTTTTTGCTTTATAGAATCATTGTATATTGGTTAACTGCCTACGACGAACAGCTAATGATGTCATTCAAATTAATAAATATCACTGTACACATTTGGGCTAGCTCACTTGAATGTTTCAGCAGAAAACAAGTTCATTTCTTTCAAACATAAATTTTTGATAATGTAGCAATTAGTTTGTTTGAATAACAGGTAAATGTGATTTCATTAGACATTAGCTTTAGTACGTTTGGTAATTGTATTATTCATATTATTTCTTCGATGACATTAAACAGTCTTTTTGATGTATCAAGTATTTCTTTTCAGATTTTGATCGAATGAAAACAATGAAAAGAATTATATACAGGTTTTACAAGATTGGGCATTGTTTGCTATCGTCTCCGTTCATCAATTCATGTTAAAATTGAATACACTATATTGCTCTTTTGAAAAATGTTATCTATATATGTGTTTCTAATATAAATAGACGAAGTTAACATCATCGAGTGTAGAGCAAAACAGACCTCCGACAAAAGCGAAGGCAGAACCAGGTTCCTTAGTCGAAATAATGTAAACGGGATTATCCGTTGTCAAATCTAGTAGGAAAATGACAGTCTAAAGAAGGGTATGAAACAAATCAGTCAACATATGACTTAGTGATACTTGTAATCGCAAACAAGGTCAATATAACGACCGTAGAATTTATCAGATGATGCAACATTAACTTTTTTTGTTAGTAGTTGGCCTCGCTTTGAAAAGTCCTCATACGCATAGCATGCCCTTGCGAATCGAATCAACTGGGAGATATACACACCATAAGCAGGTGATAGTGGTACATTACTACATAGAAAGGGAAAGTTGATGATTGCAAAGGTAAGGTTATCACACTTATCATATAATGTAGTCTGTATATTAGAGACAATATCAAGTAAGATATCCAGAATATGAAGTTTTATTTTCGGGTTCGTCGGGATATGCTCAGGTCGACGTTAAGGAACACCGAGGAATTGACAGAGTGTATAAGAAAAGTACCTCAATGCACTACCAGCAATTGACTCACAAGAAAAAATGACGCCAATGACAATACAGTTTTGTAGTAGCTCTGCTTAGTGGCGGGAAATGACAATATTTATGTAACCATTTTTAAAGGCTTGCGGTCCAACATGATTTGAAAAATATTTGGACATAATTTTTATCGAAACCCTCGGTTGCTTGAAAAAGTGTAGCATGGTTTTGTACTAGAATACATCTTTTTTATTAATGCGGTGGTAAAAGAAGTGCAATTCAGTTATAAATGCGATTCCTATATTATATTTGCTACTGATATCCGTCAAGATACAGAACATTTTGGGTCTCCTACAGAAAAATGTGTACAGTAGGATTTGTTTTCCAAACTCATGCATTGGATACAATTGATCTAATAATTCCTTGCCCTTCTTCTATGCACTTTGAGTGTATCATAAACCCATGCCTATATTTAGCTGGTCACATGACTCAAAGCACGTGATGTTTCAATTTTATGTGACCATGCAATTGCCTTGACTCGCATGTTGAACCATTACTATAATAGATGTATCAGTTGTGTTTAATTTTTAATTTACCAACCAAACAAGTGCATTGGTACAGAACGTTGATTTATCGCACTTATATTAATGCAGGCTTCCTTAACGTCGCTGAGTATCAAATTCTGCCCCACAGAAGAAAACTAAAATGGGCCACGAGCCCCGTATCACCGGCCTGTGATCGCTTTTTCGTGGGTTTTGCACAACTTCAGCGCGATTTTGCGAGTGCGGTACCACAGTGGCACGGATATTTTGATGTCTGAGAGAGCTGCGATCTGTTTAACGTTTTGTTAAAATATTTTTCGAGATCGCTGAAATCGCGGTGGTGGTGGGCGGGACACGGCGGCAGTACCAGCCTGGCGCGACAGTCTCTCAATTGCAGCACCACACTCGCACAACATTAGGATCCGCCGTGCCATTTTCACGGCCCTGCGTGTAAGGAGAGAGCGTGCACGAATTCTGAAGGAGTCTTGCGACACTTCAGTGCAATGCTGGTGCCACTAAATTGCAAATGTACTGTTGCAGTACGAGAAATCTCCGGAGCGGTAAGGGGTAGCCGCTGTAGTGCGAATCTCACGCCACTGTGGCACACAACCAGTACCATACCCGCGCGAGACGGGCGACATGTCTGTCACCAGCCGTCATCGACTTGATCAAAGACAGTCGTAGGGTGGCAATAATGAGTGACCGCGTGGACGAGACCCGTGGCTATCGTGCCACAATAAAGATTTGAATTTCGTGTCCCAAATCGCCTTTTTCATGCGGGAGTCGCCCATTTGTGACTAAGACATAAGAAAGTGGAGAGCGTGGTAGCATCGTGATGTGGTCGTAGTTAGATCGTACAAGTCATAATACAATCGTGGTTTGATCGTTACGAGAGCGTAACAGCATTGTATTGTGATCGGCGATAAATTTGGGACGTCATTTTAGTACATTTGTACCACGTTCTCAATACGATAGCATCCGCTCGCCTCGCGCTCTTCCCATGACGTTACTACGTTGCCAGGGCGCTTTTTTCATCACGACCTAACTACATGTACAAATGTTTTGAGCATGTTCAAGAATTACGTAGGTCGGTCGTAGTCAACCACGGACAGCCACATTCATACCACGACCTCCAAGACCTCAGGACGGCCACGCTACAACCTGTCACGATTTAGACTAAAATGTAGTGAGGTAAGGGTCCGGTGTGGTTGGGGCTTTAACCGCGAGAGCTAACTATATCTTTATTGCTTAAGACGTACATCTTATTACATTATTACAGTATGCATACGGCGGTGTACAAATTATAATAATGTAGTAGATGTACTTTTATCATGGAAATGATAAAAGAGTCGATTAATTAAACATAACATATCTAAAATAATTGATATTGAAATCTTATATAGATAAAATAGTTTAAACCATAAATTAAATCTTAGCGGTTTACAGAATTAAATTTATATCTTATACTAACTTGGGTATTTAGTAATAGCCATAC
>CAJDSM010019955.1:1686-26546 GCA_903981925.1 Ostrea lurida
AGTTGACGATTGCAAAGTTAAAGTCATGTAAAGAAATTCAAAAGGTGTATGTGAGTGAAATTTAAATAGCGCATGGAACTGTATTTTTATATTCAAAATTGTGATCAAGGGAAATAGATGTTATCTGTGAATCTAAAACTTAAAAACAAAAACTGTAATATGAAATTCTTGATTTTCAGCATTTCAGTTTCAGTTTTTAAAAAAAATAGTAGTTCCAAAATAAATTCGCTTCCATTTGTTTCTTTGCTTGACACCACCGTCCAATAAGTTTTCGGAATCTACCACTGTATCACTGTCCATTATTTTTAATGACGCACAGGTTAAAGATTTCTAAACTTACTGGACACTTAGAGGTGGTACACAGGAGATTCGTTCGAGCCGCGTCCAAACTAAGACATATGTAATATACATCGTTTCTTCATCAGTCACTCGACATTTGAAGTAAAACTCACGTTTCTCCCAGATAAAAACTTTAACAACTGAGCCCCCGCGCGGTACCGTTGGCCTTGGCACGACAAAGAACCCTCTCTGCTATAGTTCTACAACCTTCGGCGTCAAGCATAGGTCTAAATTTGTGGTACTTCACCTTCAACTGATAACGTTTCAGTATGAGTGAAAAATTCTACAAAAAATGCACGTGCACTTCACACAAATTGATGTATATCGTTTTTACAACTATTTCGACATAAATACAACATCGATATCATTGACGATTTAACTGTCGAGACATCGATTACCTGTCCGAACAGCCGTGCTTTGAAATCAATGTCAATTTCCAACAATTCCATCAATATATATGTAGTTGCCATGGGCAGTTATTTGCATATTGATATTATTTCAGAAATTCAATTAAACTAATTGAAGTCAGATTTGTGTTTGCCTCTAATATTTCAACTTTGGACTGTAAACTCAAGCTATATGTCCTCAGAATTACAGATTTAAAGGCAACATTTAAACCTGGATTAGGATAATTCAAAATGACGATTTTCATTGAAACTGCATCTTTAATCAACAACAATGATACAGAGGACACTTTTCATGGAGGAGCCCAAAATGTGTCTGAAAAGGAATTGTTCATCTCTTTCTTCCCAAGCTGTTCCTCTGCGCACGCGCGTGAATCGGTGTGGTACTGCGCCACAGATCCTCTCTTAACTGTTATCGGAGTTACTGCCACGGTGTTTGCGATCATTGCTTGTGTTGCCAATGTTTTATCAGTTTACATAATCTGCACAAGGAAAGCACACGGTTCACCAACAATGACCATGATCACAATTCTATCCGCAACTAATTCTGTGTCTGTGATAATTACGTATTTGCCATTTTTGATCAGTTTTGTCCACGTAGCTGATGGTGCTCGGGTTTCGCTGGGTTTCAAGATGGCGACTATCATACCCGCTTCCGTCATCACCATTTCCGGTTTCTATGTCGCCCAGTTATCAGCACTGCGATGTTTTCAGCTCAGATATCCACTAACATCTTTGAAGTACGTAACAACAAAGACGGTCATTCTCGTGGCAGCTCTCATCTTTATCGTCGTTCTAACAATCTGCACTATTATCCATTTGAGGAGCGGTAAGATTTTCTCATCCACGGTTTCATTTGCAGAATTCAAAACGAGGCAAATCAAAAAGCAGATCTTGTATACCATCCCCATCATTCTGGTGATTATATTTCACATTCTTAAAAAGCGCGCGATACGGAATACGTCACGAGCGATCGCCATCAGCCAGAAAATGACAAAGACGGTGTCCATGATCATTTCCATCCATGTCTTCTCCTGGATGAGCAGTTTGGTTCCAATCATAGTCATGTTTTGTTTTCAGAAGGACAGACTTCTGGAAATAAGCCATGCTATTCTATACAGCACTTTGCTGGCCTGGATTTTACATTTCGGCTTCATCCCAATCGTACTGGTATTTCGCTCAAATATAATATATAGCAGAAACAACAGCAGATACCACGTGCCAGTTTCTGGTACAGACGTATAACAGCAGATACCACGTGCCAGTTTCTGGTACAGACGTATAACAGTATTATCATGAAGATTTGTTTCTTATTCTTTAATTTTCATTTCTTTCCTCTATTTTGTAAGGTAATTTTATTCTACTTTTCGTGAATATAATCTCTGTCAAGTTAATGTTAACGTTAAAGGGATAGTATCGTTCATTTTGGGGGGAAAAATTTCTCACCCCAAATCATCTTATTCCTTTCCAATATAATAACAAAGATATATGAATATTTTGCAACTTAGAAATGATTGTATATTCCTTAAAACTTACAATAGGAAGAAGCTTATATATAGTAAATTGAGTTTTTGTCCAGGAAGCCAAAAATTAATGGGACATGTTTTAGATATCATAAACGTTTTAGATTTGGAAATAAATGCACATAAATATGTCATTTTAAACAGAAAATCACTTGTTTGAGTCATATAGGCTCATTTTGATTCATTCAAAATTTTTGGACAAAATGAGTGACACTATCCCTTTAATTCTACACATAACAAAACCTGATACTGCAGTCTACCGTGTCTTCTTGCTTTTATATAGACTGAAACTTGATTGATATATATAATATATAACTCACGCAAGATATATAGTTTTATGAGTACTTAATATCAAGGGCCAAAACATTGTAGCTGAATTATTTTGCACGGGAATAAATAGGATTTGTTTGTCTCTTTGTTTTATGTTGAGAATTTACCAGTTGCAGAAGAAGTGCCACAACTGTAGAGCTATACATGATTTTTTCAGTCGTATCAGTAAAGGTTCCCAAACATCACAAGCTTCCACTTGTGTAGCCTGAACCCCTAACCCAGAGGTCATGAATTTCACAATTTTGATAAAGTATTATATAGGTATCATAATCATGCATATTTTTTCTCAAATTCATATGGAAATCGAGAAGATTTTCTAAGATTTAATACATTTTCACTAATGGTCATATAGGCTCTATCCTATGGCCTGAACCCCTGACCATGAATTTCAGAATTCTGATAAAGGGCTTCAAAGCCATCATAACCATGTATTTAATTTTTCTAAAATTTCTATGAAAGAAGAGAAGATTTTCCTAAGATTTATTACATTTTTACTGTATGTTCAAATTGGTCCCACCCTGGGGCCTGAACTCGTGACTCAGAGGCCATGAATTTGACAATTTAGATAGAAGGTTTCATAGAGATCATTACCATGTACATGTATTTAGTTTATCTCAAACATATATGGGAGTTTTCTAAAATTTGAGCACATTTTCACTATATGGCCATAACTGCCCCTCTCTCGGGCCATGAACTTCACAATTTAAGTAGAAACATTTATGAACATCATAACCATGCATTCAGTTTATCTCCCACTACTGTTAAAGTAGAGAAGATTTCCTAAGATTTAATACATGTTCAGGTGGTGATATTGGCCCCATCCTAGGACCTGAACCCCTGACCCAGGGTGCAGGAATTTCACAATTTGGGTAGAGGGCTTCATGGAAATCATAACCATGCATTTAGTTTTTCTCCCACGTGTGGGAGTAGAGAAGGAGATCTTTAAAAAATTAACGTACTTTTTCATATTTAGCCTGGCCCCACCCCTAAGGCCAAAGGGGGGGGGGGTGTAAGATTATAAACACAATTTACATTTATCTTACCCTAGATATGCTTCAAACCAAAATGGTAACAATTAGCCTTGTAGTTTTCAAGAACATAAAAATGTAAAATTGTTAACGGATGGCACTTGACAGACGACGTATGTCACACAATGATGGATGAGGACCAATTGCAATAGATCACCTGAGTAGCTCAGGTGACCTAAAAATAAGTTCAACAATAGTAATAGTATAAGATTTGAGATACCTACAAACAAGTGCATAAATATAAATCAATTATTAATTCTATCCTATGATTGTATGAAGCATATCTATAAATATAACCATACAAGTAACCTTTAAAGCCCCAAACCCTGCACATCCCCTTAAACAAATCCTGGATCTGCAACTGCATAGGAGTTTAAGACGTATAACTATGGAATATGATACTGCAATGTTGCTGCTTGGGCTTTTGTTTTTGAACACATGGCACCAATTTTGTTGCCTCTTACCACCCCAGCTTAATCTTCATTAAACAAGAAAAGTCAAGGCCTAAGAAATAACCCAATTTCAAACAGCAATTACTCTGGGTTTGAACAGAAAACATCAGGAAGAGATGATTGCTTTGTCTCCTTACATTTCATTGTAATTAACATGTTTGCCAATTTCAGAACCAGTGATGAAAAATTGGAAATAAAAACACAAACCACGGATGATTCCGTATTAAACGTCCACATAATGGCATCATCTTCTGAAGTCTGGGATATGTCAAAGATACACACAAGGCCATCCGTGGAACCTGTGGCAAGATTATCCGGCTGATTGGGGTGAAATCTAACCTACACAATAAACAAAACGATGCCATCATTTCCAACACATTTCTTTACAGGATCCAAATCGAGAATATTACTGATGCAAAAGGTAAAGATACAATTGTATCACTTTAGAACACTACTTATGTCACACAAACCAAGGTAAAAAAAAATCAGGTGTTAATTTCAGTGTTAATTCAATTAATGAATCGTACTTGTGTGATGTCATCCTGGTGGCTTTCAGTGTAGGATCCCATCACTTCTGATTTCCGTCTATCCCTAGTGTCACAAAAAGAATAATTTAACTCCCAACACGGACCTAAGCCATTGCTATACTACACAATATGTCATTATGATGACCAGCTCCACAACCAACCACACTAGAATTGAATATGAACACAAAGTATGCATCAAAAACATCAATGCTGTGAAATGACATAAGCAAAACGTAATTAAATATACATAAAATGTTAGATAGTTTAAAACACACTAAACTACTAATAGACATAGCATAATATAAATTACATTTGCATCCAGACTCGAAAAAGCTATTTACCCCTGACCATTGAAATTTATCTATTATACATTTTTATACAATCTCCCATTTGGAAGCATCCAAATTATTAAGGCAATTGCTATAAAATATTTGTTTTGCCTCGGACTAGAATGTCGCTCTGTCATTGGTGGAAAACGTCACGTGACTGCCGTCTAAATTTTCTTTAGACGGCAAGTAGCAAAATATAGACGGCAACATGGCGGCCGTTACATCTCTTTTTAGTATGGAAACTAACTTTCGTCATATTGTGCTGTCTATATTTGGTCCTCGACAAAACAAAAACGAGAAATATGTCAGGTTGTTCAAGTCCATAGAAGGCTCGATGGATTTGAACAACCCGACATATTTCTGTAGACAGTCAGTAACAAACCTAATAAGTAATAATGGATATATATTCTTTATATCTTAACTTTGAATTTGTTCAAAGCAAGCTTTTATGAGTACAAAATATGATCTCGAAAACGAAAAAAAAAAAAATCTGCCAGGCAGACTTATGGCCACCCACAGATAAATAGTCTTATTCAAGAGAGTTACTAGGGATTTAGAAGTATTTGATTACATATGAAGAAAGGGTACCAGAAGAGGATGTGTATGTCTTCTGCTGTCGTCAGACATTCCGTTCCTCCAGCCACAACACGGTCATTGCAGTTAACCCCAAAGCTGCTGAAACCCTTAATTTCTTCTGGAGCTGTTCGTAAAAAATGAAGCATGAAAATTGTGTCAAAAAATTGAAAAATACCTACTATTTTCTTGGATTTACATCAATAGAATGCATCTAAAGTAATTTTGTGTATTTACATAAAACAAACATCCATACCTTCAAATGTTTGGACACATTTTCCAGACCGTTTATCCCCAACATCTGGAAAACCCAATGTTTGTGAAACTGATTGCCCCCTATCCCACATGCCAGCGAAAGGGGCTTGCCATAAGGATTATGCAGCCATGTGAAATATGAAAGTCCTGTCACTTATCATTCAAAAGTTATGGACAATGTTAAAGTTTTTGAAAAGTAGGTCAAACTTCAAGGTCAAGGTCAGAAGGTCAAAAAGTTTGGTACCAGTTGAAAGGGCTTGTCATAAAGAATACACCTGTGAAATAGGAAAGACAACAGATTGCTCAAACTGAGGAACAAATAACTGATTTTCTTACTTGATACATTTATCCAAAGCAGACGAGAATAAAATATCTTCTTCCGTATTTGCAAACTGGATCCCAGTTATGACATCAGAATGACCTACAAAACCAATAATAGAGTTTCGTAAAAGTATTCAGAAAAAGATTAAACCTTCGACCTCATGAACCGAACATCTAAAGGTGTCTTCCTTTCCAACAACTATCTTTTTGTAAGATTTCAAAGCTTTATGCTGAAATTGAGTCCCAATGAATGTGATGACAGACAGTTGGACATTCAGACAGACAACACGATTCGTACTTCGCTTCCACATTTTCAACCATGACAATGTCTGACCTTAATGTATATATACAGTGTAGTGTACATTTCCCTACCTGTCAGTTTACCAACCATGGCCAGGTCAGCATGCTGATATAACCGGATTTCATGATTTGAGCTTGTGGCTGCAACCAGTTTTTGTTTCCCTAGGGTACTGAAAGTAAATAACAGATTTATTAATTTTAATTTTATTTGGATAGACCTGCTGGTGATTAGGCCCTATTAACAATATTCTTCTCTCTCTATTCTCCTTGAGGGTGAATATCTAAGAATTTCTATCCCCCCCCCCCATATGAAATAAATTTAAGTAAAAGAAAATGAACTGCATTAAATGATAATGATAAATAAAAATAAAATCCAGAAACAAAATATTCTCAAATTAAATAATGGAAAAAGATAACACTTTTTCTAGAAGAACAAAAATAGAATAATGTTCAGGGGAAGGTTACTATCTCTTTCTTGTTTAAACATTCTTACAATCAGAGAGTGGGCATTTTCTTTGTTTTACATCCCATCAATCCATCAAGGTTCTTTAATGTTCCTCCATTCTAAGGTCACATTCAAAAACCTGTGATTTTCACTTCTAAATGCCAAGCATTTGGTGATGGAGCAATCACTACCTATGTTAATGTCTTGGGTTTGATGCGGCCATGGCACTAGTGGGAACTCAAACTCACTGTACTATGAAGCAATAGTGCTCTACAACTGATCTTCCATAACTGAAATGTGAGAGGAGAGAAAGAGCGGACGAAGGAAAAGGATCCAGGTGACATGAGAGAAAGGAAGGAAGACGAGAGAGAGGAGCGAGGAATGAAATGTATTCAGGAGAGCGGAGAGCGACCGACGGATAGAAGATTGTGAGCATGATTTGATTTTGATGATTAGATTTGATTGATAATACGACGGGAGGCAGACGACGAAGTTATTTTATTGGTGTGAAGAGACTGAGTTGGATAAGTGATTTGTTGATGATTTGAGATGTAGTTAGAGAGATATATGTATGATGAGAGATTGAGAGAGAGAGAGAGAGAGCCAAGAACCATACCTACCAGGTGCTTTTGAATAAAGTAAAACATACATGTACTTACTTGGTTTGTACTGCAATATCTAATATATAGTTTTCCTCCACTTTTTTAAGAGCAATGGCAGATTTATCAGAGAGGGTAAGACTTTGTAGATGAGAACTGAGGCTTCTCTCAACACTGGCCATTTGTGTATGCTGCAAGAAATGAAATACATCAGGCGACATCATTTTTAGATTTTTTTTTAAAAATAAAATGGTATTCAGTGTTTTGATTAGTTCTGTGAAACTCATGCATATTTCAGATTTCATAATTTATCAGGCCCTTACAATTTTTTTTTTTTATAAATGATATGCCTCGTTCACACGGATGCGCATTAAATTTTACTTCGGCATTAAATTTAATACAAGTAATACTAAAGCCACAAAATTTAATCTCGATTTAACTGGTTCACACGACTGGTAATACGAAGTAACTAATGCGAATTAAATACTAATTTCTGATTAAGCGAGTGCATGCGCAAAAAAAATGGGGGGGGTGGGGGGGGCAAAGATAAACTGTATATATCTGAAATGCATTATTCTCGATTTCCCACAAAAGTAGACTTTTATCTTAAAAAAAAAAGAAAAACCGAAACCTTTCCACCGGGTATGATTTGGTAATTTTCTTTAGACGATAGCACCTCAAATCAGGAAACAACTTTGGTGCACTTTCTTGAGGTTTGGTCTTAACTTCTCATCATAACTTGACTAGCGAAATTTTTTTTTGTTTGCTACTGACGTACTGTTTTATTAAGATACGTATCAAATTTTACTATGACGTCATTAGGTGCTGAATTTTGAGAGCGGCATATTTGTTTAAAAATTAATAAATATTGTGATCATTTTAGATTTAACTTTTTCGTATCAACACCAAATAATTCAGTGCTCGTGGTCTAATGGTTAGTCGTCGGACTCTCGATCGAAAGTTGTGAGTTCGAATCCTGCGTGCAGGCTGACGTTGTGTCCTTGGGAAAGGCACTATACACGAATTTCCTCACTCCACCCAGTGTTAAAGGGTACTGGCTATAGACAATGAAAGATCTTGTCAGATGTTAGTTTTCTAGCGCTGTAATGGCAGCTTGCACTGAGAAAGGTTCGGATTGTTAAGGTCGTCGGATCGGTATAACTGTATTGTAATAGCGCTTTGAGTACTTAGGTAGATAAGCGCTATACTAATCCAATCATCTTATTATATAATTCCCTTCCATGTCTGCGCAGAGCAAATTTTTCAATGTGACATTATTTACATCTAATGACATATTTGTACATGTTTTGGGGTTTCAGGGGCCGTAACTAGAAAGCGAGGTAATTCGAAACGGTCGATAATTGGCAAATGGACTATTGATGCCATTTTAATTACTTTTTCGCTCATAATAGCATAAATACCAATCACTAACCACGGGGTACGATGCATTTGACCCAAATATGCCATTACGCATGCATCTACATTTAATGCGCATTAGCTTCGCTTCGCGTTCACACGGAACTAACGCGAAGTAAAGTTGATGCGAATTAAAAACACGACGTAAAATTTAATTCGAAGTAAACTAATGCGCATTAAAATATCCGTGTGAACGCGGTTCAGATTTAATGCGAATTAACTTACGTTTGATGCGAATTAAACTCATCGTGTGAACGAGGCAATAGAGTATAATTGGAATTGTGAGGAAAATACACGACAGTGACACGAAACTATCCCCTTTGATTTCACATATTTGAAACAAAAACTCCTGGAAAAATTCTACAAGTATAAAATATAATATTGATAAATTTGTCTTGCGCAAGTTCAATGCGTTTACATTTTAGGGAGGGAAAGGATTAACCCTCGGCAATACACATGACACACACGACTAGAAACCACTCATCAGCTCTAGAGCTCTGGAAAAACAGATCAGACTTCCTAAATCTATCAATACAATTTTGTCTGTGTAAATATGTGTATCTGTGGCATAAGCATATTCATATGTGTAGTATATGTCCCATCTGGCGTAGACGATTCAACAAAAATTGAAATTTGTAAACAAACTCACGTGGATACTTGTTTAACCGGAAGCGGAGAAATGAAAGTTGATTATAATTAACTCGTACACAAGGTATTCTTTTAAACGTCGGATTTACATTACGGTAATGCAAGCATGTGCAATATAATTATTTATAATGTATAATTTTTCATTTGCATCATAGAAGAGACCCCGATCATTTGTAATTGTATATTTCAGTTTATATAGTATCTTTTTCAGAGGCGTAGGACTGATTTTGAAGGGGGGGGGGGGGGGGGGATCTATAAAATCACCGAAAGGGGGGGGGGGCAAACTTTTAAATTTCACAGAAAACGGGGAGGTGGCAACCTTCCAAAGTTGTGTGAGAAGTAAAATAAAAAATAAAAAAAGGTCATTCGATCACTGAAAGTGGGGTAAACCTCTTTGAATCATTGAAAGTGGGGGGGGGGGGGGGGGGGGGGGGGGGGGGCGGGGTGGGGGGGGCAAACTTCTAACTTATGTGAATTTGTGAAAACAAATTAAGTTTCTTGACAAAAAGTGAGGGGAGGCAAAAACGTACATTTGCCCCCTCCCACTTTTGAAAGTGGGGTGTGTTTGCAACCCCCCCCCCCCTCGGCTCCTACGCCCATGCTTTTTTAATTGTTGTTTTGTATGATTTTCATAAATTGTATTTTGAGCTTCAACGGATTTCACTGGTTTGAACTATAGTTTGATTCTTAGATTATTATTTTATATACATTTATATAGTGGCTTATATAATAAACAGAATTACCCTAAATTAAGGGCTTTACGCATTTTAAAAACAAACTAAAACCATGAACAATAGATGGATAAAAAGACAAAGATAAAGACATGATATATTACATATGATATATACCATGCTCCAAAGAATATATAAATAATATATATTTCATTAGTTCTTTTAAGAACCAAAGACTTAAACGCACTTATATACATGTACTAAGCTGGTAATTTGAAAAAAAAAACCAATTTTTGTTGCACGAGTCCTCAATAGTCGACCATGAATTTTACATCGCTTGCCATAGGATGATGAAATTTCGAGCGTGTTAAATTAGGACGTCTATTACCCATTTCCGTTACATTTACTCAATTTAATGTCAAGGTCAATTGATTGAAGTCAAGGTTGGTTGGATGGTTACTGTTTTACTTCCCGCTCGAGAATCTTGCACTCATATGGAGTCGTCACAATTGCCGATGAAGGGTTGTAAAATGTTGACCTATGCTCGTCCTATTAGCAGGGAGGGCTCTTTATCGTACCACACCTGCTGTGACGGGTCCTCGTTTTTTTCTATCTCATCTGAAGGACCGCCCCCATGAAGTTGCCTTTTACGACACGCAAGGGAATGCTTAAGGTCAAGGTTTTGGTCAAATAAACATATTAAGTCTAGACATCCTCAAGCCTGTTAGAATATTTATAAATGATACTTTGTGCGCTCTCATAGACCGAGAGACTGCGATTTATCGGATTATAAATGCACGGAATATTCAACTATTCATTGTAATACGATCAACGCACTTCCAAAATTTTCCTGTGGTCAGACAGCATCCCAAGTTTAGTCAATTCATGTTCTGTTCAGGGTTTTTTCTATATGGGTTTAGTAATGTGGCTCGTGCATTTCGTGTACCCTCACTGGACAACGCCCACGTATTTTATATCCGGGGGGGCCACTTCGTAATTTTATGGGTAGGGTGTGCCGCTGACATTGCAGACCCCCACCCTTTTCATATATTTTAGATTTGATAATTGTATACCTTCATATAATTTTCTGTTCAAATGGTGACCTTTTCCCATATGACAAACAAGAAACTGCCAAAGCTGGATCAAATTAGAAGGCCATTCATATAATTAATTGAGTAAACATTAACCTATCATATATTTTCATGCTGATTCTATACCTTGTCATATATTCTGTAGTGGAAAAAGGCTACCTATTCCAGCGGGCACATCCCTATCTATCGGATATAGTAAGTGGCCCCCCCGAGATTTATATATTTGGAGTATTTGGGATATTGCCCGACTCCAACCCACTGGACGCCACTGGGTGGGTAACTTACTGCTCCCAACACTTCTCATCCACCAGTTTGAGCACGCAGAGAGAGAAGGTGATATCTGATGAAGTACATTTTCCTCGCTGGCCACGTGCATTACGCTCGCAATCCTCCCAATATCTGCTTGATATGCGTACGATAAATGTCGAGGGGAAGGTGGACCTTGTCTGTCGGCACCATGATGGGTATTGGAATGCTGTCTCTGCTGATCAGTTTGGCGAGCTGTCTGCCATCAAATTGGCAAGGGAGGTCTCTTAAGGGCATACTCTTTTTGAAGACTTAAGCTTGTGAGTGGATCGACGCCTTATCAATATCCTTCCACGTGTCAGACCGCACAGACTGTATCTACTCTTCTTGTACGCCAGATGAATCTGCTCAAAAGCAGCACAAGGAGGGACAGAGGCACCAGCATATCTTGGACGCATCGATAAGCGCTGAGGTGGAGAAGTACCCACACCCATTGGACGATCGACGCAATCCCGTCACTGGTCAATTGCATCCGCTGATGTGAATGTGGCGGATTCAATTGTAATAGGAGAGAGGATGGAGAGAAAATTCATAACCAGTCTTCCTGGTGGGTTCTACAGACCGATCAATAGCCCCATCAAGACGATGCATATTCAGAAGAATAAAGTTAGTTGCCTACGAATTGTGTGCTGTGCCTCCAACGCTTATCGATGGACATGGTTGTCTTCGTAAAATCAACAAGTCCGCTCTTGTCAAACGACTCGGTGTGCTGAAAATCTAACCAACTGCTCCTGATATTGTTATCGTTATTGTTTTATAGTTATTCTTCCACATCGTGTGGCCGTATTGTGGCTATCCTTCCATACCAGTCTGATTGCACCCATTCAGGGTCGTTTAAGTCGTTATCCAGATGCTGCTGAGAAAGTCGCTGTCTTCAACAAGTATCAAGATGTCTCTGCCAAGGATCACGAGTGGATGCGATGGACTGGTGAAGTTATTGTTGACTATGAGATCTTCATTACTAGTACTAGTGCTCTACCAAAAAGAGATGCAATTATGAAGAGCAAGAATAACAACCGAAGTCTGGCGAGGGTGTTGGGTTCCTTCGATCTTGGTGACAAGGTAACGATGGAGACTTGGGAATTTGTTCACGAAGCGGATGTCACCGTGATCTCCTATGTCATCTAGGCTGAGAGGTCCGGAAATGGTGAACGGTCGCGGTGGCTCAGTGGTAGAGCTCTCACGTCGTGATCGGAAGGTCGTGCGCTCGAGCCTTGTGCTCGGAGCGGCCGTGTCAAACCTAAGACGTTAAAATAGGTAGTGATTTGCTTCTTTGCCAAGAGCTCGTCACTTAGAAGTAAAAATCACGGGTCTTTCGGATATGACCTTAAAAACGGAGGTCCCGTGTCGCTGCAGGTTTGGCACGCTAAAGAACCCCCACTGCCAAAAGCTGTAAGTGCTAAGCATAGGTCTAAATTTGCAACCTTTCACCGGCAATGATGACGTCTCAATATGGGTGAAATATTCTCAACGGGACGATAAACTACAAATAATCAATCAATCAATCCAGAAATGGTGTGATTCGTTTCTTAGTGATGGCACCAACATGCTTTTCTGTTGGTCTATTGGGTGTACCGGGCAATACTGCAGGCCAAGATGCAGATGAAACGGTAGGATGGACCAGTGTTAGACATAAATGCCACCTGCACTAAAATGGGCCACAACGTCTGCAGCTCCTAGGCGCACACACCCGGACATCATACCCGTATGCAAAAGGCAAGATCACCGCGCTGCAGACCATGCTTGATGGAGACTTTCAAGGCTTGGCTGATGTGCTGGGTAGGTTGGAGCCACACAAGCAGAGGTGATCATGACGGAGGCAGCAACGCCCTTCTTCGACACTTTGTATGGCCAGCCATTAGGTAAAGCCATGGAGTCTGCCCGCTTCACGCTAAAAAGAAGAAAGGTGCGAAGATCATGGCTCTGTCTCCAACATCTGCCAATCTGTTGTTCCGTGCTCTTTGGGTTCACCTGCAAATGCGGCAGACTAGCAAGGCCCGACCGATGAGTCCGCCAATATCACTCACTTGTGGCTGAGAGATCCAGGATGGCATTCCTGTTCCGGTCGTTGCTCAACGTGACCAGCTCCACAAGGATGATTGGCGTTATTCAGTGCCGGTGATGTAGAGCACAATACAAGAAATTTCAGCACCGATGCATGTGGTTAAGCAAACAGAGGCTCAGAATTGGCGAAAGTGACGAGGTCGAGACGGAGATATCGACGGAGACGATTTTGAGGAGGAAGCTGATCAGGAGGATGAGGAACTCCACGGTGTCCTGATGACCCGGATGACGGAAATGATTGGGTATATTTAAGCGAGGTTATATAAACCGGATGCTAGTGGAAACGTCAGCTTGCGCATGCACAGGTGTACGTTTTCACCGGAGCCAATCAGAAATCGCTCGACCTCTTCCGTCAAGTTCACAAAAACAATGTTCAAACTGTACCGGAGAATAGCACGTAAATCGTAAATTCGAGAGCATGCACAGGTACATGTTTTCGGAATAGGATGATTATAGACAATTGTCAAGTAAAAATTCCCACCGGGATGTGAAAAACAGTTTTTGTTGCTCTTAAATGTTATGAGTTTGATTTATTCATTTGAATTACAGTTACTTGACAACATATGCACACAAGTTCAGTATTACTCAACAAGGGAAAAGGAGAAGAAAAATCTCATAAATCCTTATTTCTATGTCTATTCCCACTCACGAATTGAACGCCGGATTAGTTACGAATAAAATTCGGCATCATTCGTGACAATCTGTATTGGTTCGTACATGTAGCCAGGGCTGATTCAAGATCGTAGCGGCTCGCCTAGGCTAGAAATCTTGAACGCACTGTATAATAACGCTTGTTATCGCTACGTCAGGGCTAGCATAGCATGCTGTTCAAGATCGTAGCGCTACCGAGCCCTACGTAGCCTCTACGATCTTGAAAGCAGCCCTGGGCTGCATTCAAGATCGTAGCGGCTCGCCTAGCCGCTAGGCTAAAAATCTACGTAGCTTGAACGCCACTGTATGAATAACGCTTGTTATCGCTACGTCAGGGCTAGCATAGCATGCCGTTCAAGATCGTAGCGCTACCGAGCCCTACGTAGCCGCTACATCTTGAATGCAGCCCAGTCATACGTAGTAGTACTTATATCTGTGACAGTTATTGAACACGTTCAAAATTTGAGCACGGATCAAACAACTGTCGTACATCCTTACTAAACTGCATTAGATCGTATTTTGAAATAGTCCATATTAAATCCGAATTAATCTGTACTTCTTCGAAAGCCCAAAATCGCCAAGGATTTCTACAGTATTTACGATGAACTATGTATTAGTACGTTAGACCACGTATTTGCTAAGGAGACAATGCGGTTTATTACGAATTTATCACGGGAGGGCACGATCTCATTACGTAGCTATACATATAGGTATGCAGGGTCTCAAGACCTTTTACGGTGTACTACGTTATATCACGACAAAATACGAAATATCGCGATCCACGACTGTTTATTACAAATATGTCAAAGACTGGCAGTTACTTTGTTAAACACCACTCCGATTCTACGCACAGGTTCTCTGAAGTTGATATCAAAATTAAACCTCATTTACAATCTTTTCGTAGTCTTTAGTGGTCAGATCTTCCAACAGTCTGTTGAAATTTCCATGGTCGCGAATTTGTCTCCTTTGTTAGCTAACCAGTTTTTACATTCTTAGGAGACAAGAATTTAAGAATGTTGCTACATAGATATTGGAAGTTGTCATGGGGAAGCTGTAATTGTCTTGTTTGTCTTAATTACAGTAAGTCGAGTTGTTAGATTGTTGGGCAGTTTTTAACGCACTGATTTGGCTACGGATTGTTCCGTTTGCCGTGGTCGACTGTTGAGCTCACGGCGGTGTGTGACCGGTCAACAGGGAATGCTTATCCTCCTAGGCACATGATCCCACCTCTGGTGTTCAGGGGTCCGTGATTGCCCAACTCTTGTTTTTGTATTCTATTTAGGACTTACGAAATGATCACTGTTCGTTATCTTTGGCTTCACGTTAATGTTCTATGTTCAATAAAATATCAAGTATGAAGCAGATAATAGATGAATCTGTGGTGTCTTTATTTCTAGTTCCCTGGGATATACTAGTATTGAATGGACAATTAATGGAATTATTATTCAATAAATAAAACTTCGTCGATATTCAAAATGTCGAATTAAGGTCACTTCTATAGATTTTGTTATTTCATGTACCACTAGAAGCCTTTGAATAAATTCTGCCTCGTGAGAATATAATGACAGATCAGCTAACAAAGGGGCACAATTCGTGCCCATTGGAATTCCAACAGACTGTTGGAATACCTATTGCCAAAAACTACAAAGATATTGTCAATGAGAAATTGCAGCATGCTTTGATATAAACTTCTGAGAACTTGATCACTAGATGTATAACTTTTTCCTTTCCCCATTTTTGTTGAAGAACAATTGTCTATAATGTCAAAAAGTCATAGTGAAATAATGGTCGTGTAAAGTGCTGATACATGTAAGTCGTACATTTTGATGTAGCTGATTTGAGAAAAGTTCTTTGATGATATTGTTGTTCATATCTTTTGTGACGTTTCGCTGAGCCTTTAAAATAAAAAACGACATTGTAAATATCAATATTTTGTTGTCAGATCTATATCACTGGATAACTACACTATTATTTACACCAAACTGAGAATCGATTTTAAAGTTTAAATTCCGAATCTTACTATCCTTTCAAATAAATTTTCACTATTATTTTTGCATTTAAAAATATTTAGGTATAAAGAATACTTCCAATATTTAAATCATATTTATGTATATACATTTTATTTCAACAATTGAATTTTATAATTTACATGAATTGAACCAGTACCACGATGCATGAAGCTTAAAAATGAAATGAACAAGGTAACCTGAGGATTACAATGGGATAACTCTCGGCTGTTTCTCTGACACGTAAACCCAGTTTATTTACTCAAGGTTTTAAACGACATTTACATTGAATAGAGGGAGGTTACTTAAAATAGATATATTCATAGTTCTCTGTGACACAAAAGAACAGGTATTTCAAAATGAAGAAAAATCCTCCGAATTTCAAAATTTAAAAAAATCATGCTAGCAAGGCTAAATGTTATAGAAAGTATTAACTTCAGTGTGAATGCACAAAAATGGGCATCCAACAATTAAATGTACAATTTTGAACATTTCAGTAACTTATAATATCAAATGAAAACAAAGTATTGTTAAATGTGGTAGACGAAGCTCAGAAGTGTGTCGGCGTATTTATCCCTTCTCGTACAGTATAAGGACTCTCCATTTAAAATGAAATCTTTTTTAAAGGACCAACAATTATATTGAAAGTTTCAATGGATCTTCTATATTTTCACATATAGGTAAAGTTGAATCACGTAAGAGATCGCCATACGTGGCAGGTTACTTGGCGTACTACGGGAATGTGAATCGGAAGACGAGTAGCCATCATGTTTTCTTCAGCCTCTATGGGATCCCAGCACGGGTCAAACAGCACCAGCTTTGTTGAACTGCGGACGGTTTCAAAGGTAAACATATGTTTGAATTACGGACGATCTCCATATTAATTTCACATGCAACGATCGACCCACTTTTGGTCACCTTTTTCTTAAGATTTTCGCTAATCTGTTACTCATCTGGAAAAAAGAGAGGCACTATTCAATACTGGCTGGTGTTTGTGATATTTTGGCTCCCCCGTGGATTTAGACTATTTTAGTCCATAATGGTAAAATCCACTTGGTGTGGAATGGTGCCAGTAACGAAAGTTTGAGTCGCAACATTGGCAACTGATGCAATAAGCAAGGTTTTGTATCTTTTCCCTCAATACAATATGTTATGGCCACACATGCGATCATGTAATAGATGTGTATTTTACAGACATGAAAGAAATACAATGTACATTGAAAAATAACATGTTTATGTTTCATGAAATTTTTTTGAAGAAAAAAGATATACCAAGAAGCTTCTTAATTTTAGTCTAATTTAATTTCACTTTCCTATTTATTTTATGAAAATAATGCATGGATAATACCGTGCCAATTAAAATGTTAAAAGTAGCTTATACTAAAGATGCAGTTATTAAACCCAGATAACATATCTAAATTTCATCAAAACGTAAAAGAGTAAATGACCTGTTAACACCCTTCTCTTGATTAAATACATTCAATACGGATCTAAACTTTCGAAACTCACCATTTCAAACCTTTATAGTCAATAAAGTTTTGATAGATATTTATTGATGGACAATAGACATGAGCCACGGGAGTCCATACTGCCTTACATTGGAAAAGTCGCCATAATTACTGACCTGTGCAAGAAGAAAAAAAGTCTATGTTGCTTAATACATGGGAACAGTGCGGTATTTAACTTCATATATACCAGCCACGATTGCTTTTCCTTTTTCAAATCTAATTAAAGCTATTTAAGTTAAATTCATCCTTCAAAATCCGAGTCTTTTGTGGCGCCGCTATCACGCGTATATACCGGATCTAATAGAAGATGATAGATTTGATTACAAAAATGCATGTCTGGATACACATTAACCTTGACAAGGTCATTGTATTTTCAGCAGATGAAGATGTGTAAGTTGCATTATACAGCGATACGTTACCCGAAACAAAGCATGGCTTAATTATGTACCTACATACCGATATGCAGCCTGGTACCTAATAGCGATGCAGTATCATTGTACCTACATAGCGATAGCGTCATGTACCTACTATAGCGATAGCGCATACATGCTATTTACATAGCCGAATAGACAGCCTGTAGTCCAATACAATTAGCGATTCAGTAGCATGTACCCTACATTAGCCGTGATACCAGCATCAATCGTACCGTACAAGCGATCAGTTACTCATACCTACATCCAGCGGATTTCAGTTATCCACTGTATTTCTACATAGCGTCAGTATCATTACACATAGCCATAGTATTCCACTGTACCTACATAGCACGTATAGACTCATCATGTCCTTACATAGCTGAGCAAGCGCATCATGTACCTACATCGCGATAGTATCATGTACCTTGAACATACGCGATAGTTCATGTGCCTACATCAGTGATAGATCATTTACACTACAACAGCGATAGGCTCATGTACCTACATTAGCATCATGTACCTACATAGCGATAGCACATGTACCTACATAGCGATGCATTCATGTACCTAACCACTACCCCGATACGTGTTCATTCAAACTTACTACATACGCGGAGGGAGTAATTCCAACACACTCAATAACCCACGTCCACATAACTCCACAGCTATCAACGTACACTAACCCATCTATTATCGCCATACTCTCCACGCCATACTTCCCTCCCCACAAGCATCTGCCATGCCGCTTGACGCTCCTACAAATATCCAACTACTCCCATCACCAATACAATCGTTCTGATCTACCTGAGCATCCTTACTGACCATACCCACACACTCTCACCTCAGCACCGATGACTCTGAGCCACTCCCTATCACTTATTCAGCCTCCTATCAACCTGCCCTCACCAAATCACACTCTGTGCCGAGTCTCAACCCCGCCACACGACCATTGACAAGCGCCCTAGCATACCTTCAACTTCCCGGCCGTCCAGCACGCCAGATATATATTAACGCCGTAAAAGATCCATCGACTTGCCAGCCCGAATCCCTATCTTAACATAGTTCGCAAAATGCTCCTCACGTCCGCACCCCACTTCCAAACTGCTTCCGCTCGCACTTGAACTAGTCTCACAGCCCCACTACTCCAAGGCGTCCACTGACTGGACGAGAAATTCACATACTCGATTCATCACCAATACTTCGCGACATCACACCAACATAACTTCCAAGTCATGCAGAATCCCAGCTCACTGTACTCTATCCCATGCCATCAAATCTCGATCAATCAAAACGACAGCCGCCACCCGCGCCCACGCACTTTCTAACAGATCCAGATGAATCTTCCAATGATGGCGGGTACACTCAATCCTACTCTATCAGTGCCAACCTATCAGCGTCCAGACCACCCCCTCCCAACCCATCCTTCCGTGCCCATCGGCTAACCGGCTCTATTTGTTCAGTATGACCCAACTCACTCTCCTTACACCGAGGATACGCACAGGACTTCCGCTCTACTACCGACCGAGCGTACACTAACTAACCACCTATACGCCAGTAAGAACTCACATAATCCTCATCATAACATCGCACATGGACTCCACCGTCATCCGTTCCACCCACCCAACGTACAATCTTTCTACAGATCATCACAATCTCAACCTCTACCGCCGAACCGTACCACTCCTCTCTGCGAACAATCTTACAAAGATACAGCATCACACTCCCATAATTATCCTATATCTCGTGACCCAGCTATCATTGGTCGACTCTCCCTAGACCAAATCGGACCGAATCACCATGCACCGAGCAGCATACAACTCAACGTAAAAGCTAACCTTATGTCCACACACACCTATCCCACGTCCCACCACTCATCCATAACGTCCCAGCCCACACATACACCATTACATACTCCTGAACTGTATCAACGCCCATCGCACAGAACACCATTCCACGCCTTAAAATGAGCTATGATACCAGTAGAATCGTAACAATATTCCTCAGCAAGTCGACCAGTCGCCTCTTGTATCACCGACACTCGATCATACCCTTCATCGTCTCCAACGATTGCTCACACCGTTGCCAGCCGCCGTCTCACCAACACCGAACAAAAAGCATACCCTACATAGCCTATAGCATCAGCTGTATCATACCATAAGCAGAATAGCCATCATCGTACCAGTACACTACGATAGAAACACAAATAAAATTAATGATCACTACCTACATTAGCCCAGATAGTTTAGCATGTCACCTACATAGCCCGATAGTATCATGTACCTACATAGCGGATTCAGCATCTATGTATTCTACATAGCGCATCAGTACGCATGTACCTACATAAGCAGCAATTACGTAGCGATGTGATCTATCATTCTAAGCCTGAATTCATTCATCGATGTAACCTACCATAGCGGATAGCTAGCACTGATACCCAATATCATAGCCGATATAGATGTATCCATTACATACAGCATAGTGGCATGTACCTACACTAGGCGATAGCATTCATTGATCTGCATTCAGCAAATAGAATCATTACCCTACATAGCGACTAGATATCACATGTACCTCACATTAGCGACAGTACGGAGCATGATACCTACCATACGAATAAGCGGCAGTGTACTATCAGTCAAGTGATCAGTACTAGACCGTACTCTACATAGCGATCAGCATCACTGTACCTCACATAGCATAGCATCAGTACCTCCCATACCGATGGCCAGCTCTAGTTACCGCAATCTAGCACCTATCAGATCAGCACTTCACTGTACCTCCTACAATATCGTATAGTATTCATGTACCTACATGCAGATAGCATCATGATCCTACATAGCGATAGATCATGTACCTCACATACAGATAGTAGCATGTACCTACATAGCCGATGTATCATGTACTCCTACATACGATACGTACGTCACAATCATAACTCATACATACCGATAGCATCTATGTATCTACCATCTACGCCCACCAGATCATGTATCCCATACATTAGCGAATCAGCAATCCAGCAATGTACCTTACACTAGCCCGCGATTAGTAAGCAAACTTTACCTACATAGCCGATAGCACAGTACCTACATATGACTAGTCATCATGTTACCGTACAATAGCGATAGCATTCATCTGACGTAACCCCCATATAACTAGCCAGACTGCCATCATGTACCTAAACTCAGCCGATAGCAGCTCTGTACCTACTACTAGCACGCATCAGTCATCCATGTACCTACATAGTCGATAGTATCAATGTCCTACATAGCGATAAGCATCATGACCTACATTAGCGATAGTATCATGTACCCTACATAGCCGATGTGCAATTACCTACATTTAGCGATAGTATCACTGTACCTACATAGCGAGTAGTATCATTACCTACCATGCGATAGATTCATGTACCTACATAGTGTAGCTATGTACCTACATTCAGCACCTACTTAGGGGATAGTCATCATGTCACCGTACTAGCGATGGTAATCATGTACCTACCATACAGATAGTATCATGTACCTAACATCGCGATTAGGTATCATGTACCACATAGCGTAGTCTATCATGTACCTACATAGCGATAGCATCAGGTACCTAGCCATAGGCGCGATGCTAGCATGTACCTTACATAGCACCTACATAGTGATAGTATCATGTACCTACATAAGGATCAGTATCCATGCTACCTACATTAGCGATAGCAGCCTGCGCTCTTTCGTGCCATTACCCGAGGAACTCACTTCCTAAATGTCAGAAACCTTTCTACAAAATAAGACTTGCGCGCTTCACCCACTCGTAAATAAATGTCTCTTAATGATACATATGGCATTTATTGATTGTACGACACATACCGAACCCATGCAAAAGTCAAAACCAATCCGACCCTTGTAAGAATATGTAAATTTAGAGACATTTGATTATTGCCATTCGGCTACTACACTCACATCTCTTTTCGTTGAAGCCATGCCAGTCTATCTTTTCAGAACAATATATCACAAAATATTGCAGTAGGTCGACACAATATATTGTTACTATAGATGATGCAAAAAAGAAAAACAAAAGAATGGACAATGTGTCACAAAGAGGCGATTAATTTTTCAGATATTGCCAGTACTACAACCTCGTTCATTTAAGCAACTACAGTTCCTAGTTCCCCTCCTCACTATAAAGAACCATAAATAAACAGCGAATAGTTTCATCTCCTATTCATTTTCATCGCTAATTCAAAAAAAAAAAAAAAAAAAAAAAAAAAAAAAAAACCCCCTTACCCCTTCCAGCATCCTTATTTGTTATTTTGTACGTGGCAAGGGTCGCCTGCTTTTGATTACAAACGCTGTGGGGAAAAAAATTACGCATTTCTTCCTTTTAGTTTGATGATTTACGGGCTTTTTTACATCTTCAGATCTTGGAAGTCGGTGTTGAGATTTATTTTATGGTGCAATTGCACTCTTATTTCCCAAACACCTCTCAAGAAAAAAGAAAAGCTCACCTGTTACATCTACAGAATGCCATCAATTCAATCATCTCCCAACAAGTTAAGCGGAGTTCTGGGAACAAGGTTTATTACGGGAAAAAACCCGTCGTTTTTCGACCCAAAGGTGTAAATGGAAATTCCAAAACTTAATGCACATTACCAGAGACCACTACCAATCCATCTTCCGAAAGATTTAACTATTTGTGAAATGTGGAGTTTATTAGAATCGGGTGTTCTAGGGGAAAAATCGCTTTGACCCCCATTTTGCCCGCAGGATAAATAGAAAAGGACCACTACCAAATCATCAGTACGAATTCAATTAATTTTGGTTATTGCTTTAAAATAAAAAAGAAGTTTTGGGGAAGGAAGAACGTGTGACAGACGGAGCGTCGATCCTTTATTGCGTATTCCCGCGTTACCATTTGCGGGGGGGGGGGGGGGGGGGGGTAATTAACTTCGAGTAAATCTTACGAACTTCGAGATCTTACATCTACACATTTCTCATTCAGCTGTCTTGCGGTAGGGAATGATTTGGTTACAGTGCAATTATTTTAAGATCTCAAACGTCAGAAAATGACGAAACAGAAGTGATAGAATTTGTCACATTAATTACACACAATTTTTGACACGGATTATCCTTGGGGTATAAAGCTCACGGTGGTGGGACCGGTCGACGAGGAAACCTTGATTCCCTATCACTTGATCCCACCCTGCTCTATCCAGGGGTTAGGAAAATATAAAAGAATTTTATGGCTCGGCGATGCAGGAATACAACGATATAAGGCCTCAATCATGCGCAACTTTTTGTGTGCCTAAATCGATGTTTTTATAAGAGTAGATCTGTAGCTTCTGATCATTGTCCCAATATCTTTTCAGCAGAGCTACAGTCGCAGCTGCTTTTTGTTTGGTTTTTCTATGGATGTGAATCATACATCCCTGGAAACTTTGATAAATGAAAGACAGAGTACTTGATTGATTGTTGATTGCTTGCTTTTGTTAGTATTCCGCAAAAACAGACGACCGGCTGTAAGTAAGTGTTGCTCAATAAAGATCCACTTCCTGCTCTTTGAAAGGCAATTAAACCTAATTATGCAGCCTTCACCGGCATAGTGAGGCTCCCAATATGAGTGAAAAAATTTCTCAAGTGTAACATTGTAGTGCTTACCAATCCAGGTGTACCTCACGCTCGCCGTGCTTTAACTACGTTGATTAAGATTAGAAAATCTACATCATCCCAGAAAAGCCTCGCTAGCTCACATAGAAGAAGACAGTTCAAAGTTTCCTTTTAAAACTGTCCGCATTACACTACTAAAAAATGCCCGTTCACTTTTTCAAATGTTTTGAATATCAAAACCTTAGTTTGAAAATATATAAGAGTTATATCATTGGATTTAGCATTCAAAAACAATTACGATGGACTTGATTATGAAGAGTGTAAGTTTTATTTTGCGGTTAGTTGGGGTCATTTTCCGGATACTTTACACGCAGATAGGCAATCCCTATAGATAGGCCATAGCTTAAGCTTTGGTACCCGGCTAAAAACTAAATACACAGTGTACATTGAACAGCCAACGCTTTATACGGACAAAAATATAGATAAAGGTAAATATATAGTATTAAAATGTTAAATTAAAACCAGAATACCAAATATCGATTTAAAAAAATTAAATTGTTAAATGAGTAAGGATAACTGGGTAGGGACTAATGCATACCATTTGTTTGGGGAAAAGCCAAAACAAGCAAGGAACCTTCAACATGAAAAAGGTAATAAGCGTATTATTAAACTGCGTCGTAGACATTGGACTGTGTTGAAGATGAATTCCATTTTACATTTGATTGTACAGCATACCAACATTTAAGAAAACCATTCATGAGGATCCTATGAATACTTGTATAAAAAATTATTAAACCTGTGTAATAGAGAAACAAATTTATTTGCTTATTGAGTAATGAATGTGACAGTGTTATTGAAAAATTGTTTGCCAACTACAATTATATAGCTGCCTCACATTGAGAAAAGTTGATTATCATAACTTTGTTATTTTACTTTATCATCATTTGGATGCACTCTCTTCTGTGGTTTATGTATATCTTTGATGCCCTCTGGGCCCAAAATTGGAAATAAATTAGCTTACTTACTTATTACTAGATAAAGGATGACACTCTGTAAATGATCAAGTGCAG